>JAODAL010028122.1:0-53828 GCA_025379985.1 Phyllomedusa bahiana
GTACTGAGGGAGAGACTAAAAGGGGGGGATGAAAAAAAAGAAAACCCTATTAAACTATTTCTTCTCCCACTGTATTTACCGAGAGGATGACCTTTCCGTTGATGAGCAAAGGAGGAGGTAAATTTCAACATAAAATGTTTCTTGTCCTAACCCGGGAAGAAGTGCAGCTCCCCATAGGAACCCTTAAATAGACAAATCCCCAGGCCCCTTAAGGTATACCCCCCCGCGTGTCCTAAGGAGTTAAGTAATGTGATAGATAAGGCCCCTATTTTTAAATTTTTAAAATGGACTGTATAATAACTGGGTATTTTCCCAAAGGATTGACGTAATAGCAAATGTGGTGCCAATATGAAAAAAGGGGTCAAAAAAGTGATCCTTGAAACTATAAGGCCGGTAAGCTTAACCTCTGTTTTGGGTTTAAAATTTAAAGGGTTTTCAAAAGAAAATGCTATCCTGGACTATCTCACTGAAAATAAATATTTTCGCTGTCCAGCATGGGTTTATGAAGGATCGTCCTTTCAAACTAATCTCATCAGCTTCTATGAGGAAGTTAGTTCCAGACTGGATCGGGTGAGGCACTGGATGTCAGATATTTGGATTTTCTAAAGCATTTGATACTGTTCCACATAAAAGGTTGGGTAAGTAAAATGAGAATGCTTGGACTGGGAAAATGTGTGCAAGTGGTAAGCAACGGGCTCATATAGAAAACAAAGGGGGGTAATTAACATTTGCATACCAGACTGGATCCCTGTTACTAGTGGGGTTACCACAGGCTCAGTATTGGGCCCTTTATCCTCTTTAATATTTTCATTAATGATTTTAAACACAGGGATTGCACAGTAGAATATCGATCTTTGCAGACGATACTAAGCTCTGTAAAGTAATCAACACAATGGGAATAATGTTTTATTACAAAGGGATCTGGATAGGTTGGAGGCCGGGGGCAGAGAAGTGGCAGATGAGGTTTAAACACTGGATAAATGCAGGTTATCACATGGGGAGGAAAATTCATTACATGATTACACGTTAAAATGGAAAAACACGGGTAAAGTGACATGAGAAGGACTTGGAATCCTGGTGGACAGTAAACTTAACTTTAGCATCCATGTCAAAACAGCAGCAGCAAAGGCAAATAGGATCATGGTTGTATTAAAAGGGGCATAGATGCACATGATGGAACATTATTCTCCCACTGTACAAGTCACTGGTTAAAACCACACATGGAAAATTTTGTGTAACAGTTTTGGCACCGTGCACAGGAAAGACATTGTAGAGTTTGAAACAGGTACAAAGGCGGCAACAAAAATAAATAAAAGGACTGGGTGGACTACAGTACCCAAAAGTTAGCAAGATTTAGGGTATTTAGTTTAGAGAAAAGATGGCTTCAGGGGGACATAATAATATGTTTAAATATATTAAGGCCAATATAGAGATCTCGCTAAAGATTTATTTAACCCCGGGACTGTATCTAGAAAAAGGGGGGCCATCCTCTACGTGTTGAGAAAGAAATTTTCTACCTAAACAAGAAAGGGATCATTACTGTTAGACGGTGAGATGCGTGGAACTTTCTCCAGAGGAATTGTCATGGTGAATCACTAACAGAGTTTCAAGAAGGGTTTGGGAAATGCTTTTCGGGAGCGTGATAATAAAAACAAGTTATAGTGACCAGGATTCTGGAGAAGGGACTGGATACTTTCTAGATGTAATAATATAAAAATTCTAGTGACCAGGACTTCGGAGAAGGTCTGGAAAACATTTCTAGATGTAATATAACAAGTTATAGTGACTAGGGTTCTGGGAGAGGTTCTTGATCCAGGGATTTATTCCGATTGCCAGATTGGAGTCAGGAAGGAATTTTTTTTTCCTAACATGTGGACATTTTGGGTTCTACCTCATGGGGGTTTTTGCCTTCCTCTTGATCAACACTTTAACACTTCAGCAACACTTTAGCAATGGGCTGAACTGGATGCTTTTGTCTTTTTTTTTGCCTGACAAACTATGAAAATATGTAACTATCAGCGTGTATCCACCGACTTCTGAACAACACAACTGATGGTCCCAACCCCATTTATAAGGCAAGAAATCCCACTTATTAAAAACCTACAGGCACACCTGTGAAGTGAAAACCATTTCAGGTGACTACCTCTTGAAGCTCAAACAAGAGTTGCAAAGCAGTAATCAAAGCAAAAGGTGGGTTCTTTGAGGAACCCAGAATATAAAGACATATTTTCAATGTTTCGCACTTTTTTGTTAAGTATATAATTCCACATGTGTTTAATTCATATTTTTGATGCCTTCAGTGTGAATCTACAATTTTTATAGTCATGAAAATACAGAAAACTCTTGAAATGAGAAGGTGTGTCCAATCTTTTGGTCTGTACTGTACGTCTTAATGCCGGTAAGGCGTTTGTAGCGTGATCGCAGCACAATCCCCCAATATAGCCACCGGATGTTAGCTGCTAATTGCAGCTAAAACTCAGCGGTTACAGTGCGGGAGGGTGCCGTCACTATCCCACGCTATCTAACCCCTTAGACGCCGTAGCAAAGATGGCTGCGGCATCTAAATCAATAAGAAACAGTACCGCACACTGTTCCTCACTTCGATCTGGGCCTTCGCGGTGAAATTGCAGGGCCCAGATCACTTAATATGGCACCTGGAAGCCTTGTGAAGGCTTCCATCAGTTCCATGTTTTCTGTTTCACTACTCCCTGCCTCAGTGTAAAAAATTATTAAAAGTTCACATCACCCACCTTTTGCCATTTTACAAATGAAAAAAAATAAAATAAAAAAGTTACACATATTTGGTATTACCACGTCAAAAAAAGGCTAATCTATTAAAATAAAACATGATTTTTCCCGTATGCTACTGTGGTGTACTTAGGCAATATTAAAAATTAATAGTTAGCAACTGGGAGCTCAATTAAAAAACAAATTATTGTACTTAGCAAAAAATCGCTTTCTCGTCTGATTCATTGGGGGACACAGCACCTTGGATATAGGCCCTTGCCCTAGCAGGCTCACACTAGGCGTAAACCAAATGTGTTGGCTCTGTCTAGGCCATGGGCGGGCAATTAATTTTCCCAGGGGGCCGCATGAGAAATTGGGATGGTTTTAGAGGGCCAGACTAATAATAATAAAACATAGGGTGAACGAGGAAAAACTCGTTTGGGGGTTTATTTTTGTAGAAACTTACTATGTGATATTAATGACACATTATCTTTAATTTTGTGGGTCAGTAGAATTCCGTCAATACCATATTTATAAAGAGCATTTAATGTGTTTTACTAGTTTTTTCCTAGACCAATAATCTCTTCTGTCACATGAGCTGTGTCAGGGATAGATTGTTATGGGGTTAGGGTTCTTATTTGTATCATCTTCCATTTTAGGTTGCATATGACTTATGACGGCTATGCGGCCAAGAAGAGGCAGTGGTGCGATGAGGACCTTCAGTGCTACTATTAGCAGACCTAGACCTTGTAGGTCTGGTCTAGGTGGGCTATATTCTTCCTACCAACGTCAGGCTATGCAGTTGGTGCAAAAGCAGTAGTATGAAGGATGAACCACAGTCCAATTCCAGGAAGAGAATATCTATATGAGAATCAGAATAAAACAAATGTCACAGGGACCATAGTGGATCCTATGGGTCACCTTGAGAGATGACTTATTGAGTCTTTGGAGCCTTCCAGTATTAACCAGAGCCCACCGGAAGGCAGGTTGGCTTCAATGCGGGAGAATCACATCTTGACTTGGCCCCTCACGGTAACAGCAAAGGTGCAGCGTGGTACAAGAGGTGAAGGCAGAGACATGATTAGTGGACAGGCAGTAAGGTCACAGCAGGTGGCAGGCAATATGTGGTTAGGTTACTTCTGGTAATTTCAGTGCAGGCAGCAGGCAGAGAATAGTCAAGGTCACAGGCACGTGTCAGAATCCACATAGCATATTCGAAAATAAGCAAGGTACTCAGGAAGCACACCAATACATTGGCAGGAAATGTTGGAAATCAGTGGTGTGCTGGCCGTTTACATTTTTGAGAGGTCAGAGACAGCGAGTGAAAGTGGAGCAGCACCGGGGAGAGGTAAATAACGGCAGCCTTAGGTGACACATGTCAGGTCCATCGTGACAGTACCTTCCCCTTAAGTTCCCTCTTTTTTTGGGTCTGCTGATGGTAGAATCTGCATAATGAGTGGCATAATGAGTGGCATCAATGTTGTCCATTGGCTTCCATGAACTCTCCTCGGGCTCTTCCAGTCTACAAGAAAGGAATGTTGCCCTCTGAGACATTTCTCTGCCAGAATTTAATGGACCTCGAAAATATCACCAGGATCTGTTTCAGTAGAGGATGTTCTAGTCTTCTGGAAAAACAATAAACCATTGTGCTTTAACTCAGTAAGAAAGTTTGGTCCATGCAATCTTTGTTTATTTGTGTAAAATATCAAAATGTCATCAAAATATAAAAAAAATTGCAATTTTCAAAGATCTAAAACTTCTGCATGTAAAAGCTTGTGCCACACAAAATAGTTTAAAACGAGCATCTGCCAGATGTCTGCTATAGGGTGGCATCATTTTAAATGTCTTTTTATTTTTTTACGACATTATGTGGCTTAGAAATTTAGTAGTATTTTTCATATTTTCAAGACATTTCGCAACATTGATTTTTTTTAGGGACCTGTCCAGTTCTGAAATGGCTTTGAGGGGCCTGTATGTTAGATACCACCATAAATGACTCCACCTAAGAAACTGTACCCCATAAAGTATTCAAAACAGCATTTAGGAAGTTTATTAACCCATTTCGTGTTTCATAGAAATTAAAGCAAAGTGAAAGTGAAATTTCAAACTGTAACTTTTTTTGCAAAATTTTTAATTTTTATCCATTATTTACTGGAACACGGTAGATATGACCAGGGAAATGCAACTCAATACTGATTCCTAAATTCTGCTGTTTTTAGAGATATCCCATTTGCGGCCCTAGTGCGCTATTTTGATCAACCATAAGCCTCAGAATAGGAGGAGTACCTACTGGACTTGGAGTCTCATTTTCATTATGATTTTCTTTAGGTGCCATTACAGGTCTGTGGACACACCTAAGGTGCTAAAACTTAATAAACACCCCTAAAAAGACCCTACCTTGGAAACTACACCCCTTAAGATATATATCCAGGGGTGTAGTGAGAATATCAACCTCACAGATGTTTCACAAATATATTTAGTATGAAAATAAAAATAAAAAATTTCCAACAGTCTGCAATTTTAGCTGAAAATGTTTCAGTTTTACAAGGAAAATTGGCAAATTAATAGCATAGATTGTTACACACACTGCAATTCCAAATATGCGTAATTTATTAATTTTTTATCTTTTTGGGGGTGATTGGCATTTGTAAAGAGGAAAAGGGCGGTGTACGTGATCTTATTTTTTGTGTTTAATTTTTTTTTTTTGTCCTTTTTTTTTTTTTTTTTAATTGTCCCCATAGAGGACTTTGTATCAGTGATCTGGTATCCATAGTAACTGTTAATCACTATGCCCTGTTTGCACGACCGGGTATAGTGACGTCACAGGTGATGGGAATCTAAAATATCCCCCAGCTTTTTCTGTGCGGTGTCCAAATGATAAATTAACTAAAAAGTGTATGTGCACATACATCGTCGAAAGAAGAGAGACAATCCCCAAAATGTCGGTGTATCCTTTCTCCTTTGCTGAGAGCTTGGCAAGCAGTTTTATTAACTTTGAACAATCTATGCAAAACATATATATTTCTATTGGTTAATACCTTTTTAGTGATCTGTGCTAGAAACACCTCTTATAATTATTAGTGATGAGCGATTGTGTCACCTATCGTTATCGAGTTGATAGTCGATATTGACAATTATCATGTCGATAGTCGATAACAGATTATCGCCGATAACCATTAAAGTATATGGGAGAGGAACAACAGCTTTAGTCTTACACCCAAACAGGGGTGGAGAAGCTGGAATTAACATCCACAACAGTAAACTGGATACGTGCTACATCTCAGGCAAGACAATTAGGCAACAAGAGTCGCAGAATAAAACTGACAGACTATTCACTATCACTGACTTGTACCACAGCATGACCCTTAAACCTTCATGACCAACAAATTAAAAAGTGCCAGAAGGCAGTATTATTTGAACCATCATTTTAGTTGAACTGGACATTGACTATCCCTGTCCTGGAACGCAGCATGACCCTTAAACCTGTCTGACCCACAGATTAAAAAGTGACAGAAGAAGGAGTCTTTGAACCCCCATTTTAGTTGAACTGGACATTGACTATCCTCGTTCTGGACTGCAGCATGACCCTCAAACCTCCATGACCCACAGATTAAAAAGTGCCAGAAGAGAGTAGTCTTTGAAGCAGTATTTTAGTGAAATGGACATTGACTATCCATATCCTGTATCGCAGCATGACCCAAAAACCCGCACAGGTGCCCTTATGGATCATCAGCATAAAATTTTGCAATAAGAAATAAACCAAAAAAAAATATATATAGTTTCCAATACTGCTGCTGCTAGAGCTACTTGCCATTCTACTGGTGACATTGTTCCACCATGACATGAGAATGTGAAGCAAACAAAACAGATGTCCCTAGTAGGTCAACAAAGCCTGTCTGAAAATCCTGCATTCTACTGTCAAGTGGGTTGAAGGAATTACTGATCAAGGCGGGTGAGGCTGGAAACGTGGATCACGCAGGTTCAGCTAGCAGGGCCGGAGTTATAGTGGGTGCGGTGAGAGCCAGGGCTGGTGTTCGTCATCTATTAACATGCAGGTTCAGCTAGAAGGGCCAGAGTTACAGTGGGTGCGGTGAGAGCCAGGGCTGGTGTTCGTCATTTATTAACATGCAGGTTCAGCTAGCAGAGCCGGAGTTACAGTGGGTGCGGTAAGAGCCAGGGCTGGTGTTTGTCATCTATTAACACGCAGGTTCAGCTGGCAGGGCCGGAGTTACAGTGGGTACAGTGAGAGCCAGGGCTGGCGTCCGTCATCTATTAACATGGAAAAAATGCCCTTATGACGCAGCGACGAAAACATTTGTGCTGAAGCAGAGTGCGGAAGTGGAAGTGAGAGCTAAGACCTCCAACCTACCTTAGTACACAGTCAAGACCTGGGTAGCGCTTGAGAAATTTCTGCCTCTACGAGAACGCTTGCCCCTCCGTATGAGTGCGGACCAATTGAGCTTCACTTGGAAATGCTGGTGGTTGACGCTCCTGTTCCACCCAGGTGCTGTTTCTCTTGGCTTTCTTTTTCTTGTTTTACTCAACGTGCTGGAGGAAATTGACTCTGTTCTTGGGGTGGCGAATGTGCTCCATACTCCAGGTTCTCTGAATAACCTACATCTGGTCAAGTTTTCCTGTACCTCCCTTGTACAATTCAGAGGAATATTTGTATCAGCTATTTTGTACATGCCAGTTTTTTAGTAGTTTAATTCTAGAAAACACATTTTTAAAATAGGATGGAATCCCACCACATCTTTGTTTCTCTTTTTTTAAATGTATTAAATGGATTGTCTCACTACAGGGATTGCTAGCTATGTTAAAGATCTTGCAAATACAAGTCATTTTGCAATAGGTGTCCATTAACAGTGTCCTACCTATTCCTGTTTTTGACAGCACCATGCCCCATAAAATTCAAGACATGACCCTTCAGCCACTGTTGACAATTGTTAAGAACAAATGTCTGTTAAAAAACATATTTTTTACAATAAGACCTGTAGTAAAGCAGGTATTTCACAGCAACATGCCCCAAAAAATTCAAAACATGACCCTTTGGCCACTGTTGACAATTGTGAAGAACAAATGTCTGTTAGGAACCACATTTTTAAAATAGGACCTGTAGTATAGTTGTATTTCACAGCAGCATGACCCCAAAAATTATAAAAATTACTTCTCAGCCACTGTTAAAAATTGTGAGGGAGAAATGCCACTTAGAAGCCACATTTCTGTTCCAAAGGACCTTGATTATAACTGTATCTCACAGCACCATGACCCCAAAACCATTGGGTAAATGGAATACGCTTTTTTCATGAAACCGTGTACAATTGGTGCCTTTTACAGTCTTCTCACCGCAAAACCAGCAAAATGACCTTTTGGGAACTGAGAATAAAAATTGCAGTAAGAAATTATCATTTAAAAAAAATTTTTTCAAGATGACCATTTCTGTTTGAAGAGGACTGTGAAGTAGACAGGCAACTAATCGGTGACCTCGGCAATTGGGGCCACAACATCATCAGAGATTCACGCCTGATTCATCTTGATGAAAGTTAAACGATCCACATTATCAGTGGAAAGCCAAATGCGTTTGTCTGTAATGACTCCTCCAGCTGTGCTGAAGGTCAGCTCAGATATGACGCTGGCTGCTGGGCTGGACAACACCTCTATGGCGTGGCGAGCAAGCGAGCTCAGGCCATTCATCCATTTTAGATACCCAGAAGTTGATTGGGTCCGGAACATATCCAAAAACATCAGTATTGAGACGCAGATAGTCGTGCACCATGATCTTAAGCCGATCTCTGTGTGTTGTATCTGTGCCCTGCATTACATGCATTGGTGAGGTGGTAAATAAAGATTGCCAGAGGTCACCCATTAGGCTTCTGCCACAATGCCTGCTGCTGCGGCTACTTTGCACTCTACTGCTGTCACGTTGCTGACGTTGTTCCACCATGACATTTGAAGAACGTGAAGCAGACGCAACAGATGTCTCCAGTTAATCAATCAGCACGGTCTCCAATTCCTGTATTTTACTCTCTATTTGGATGGGTGGAAGGAAAGTGCTGAGTTTATTTTTGCCAATTGACCGTCTTCCTTCTCCTCTGATGGCATCAGCGATTGGGCGTCTTTGGCCTCTTGATCTTTTGAAATGCCTTCTGACAAGAAAAATGTACCTAGCAGATCCCTACCAATAGTACCAAAACCTCTTGACCAGCATATATCAAATACAATTTAAAGAGGAAAAAAAATGTCATAAAAGATAACTTTTATTAAATATATTAAAATATATATCACAGTCTATCTAAAAAAAAACCTCACAAAAAACTGTGGGAGGCAAACAACAACCACATGGGTGGGACCAGAGTGATATACAAAACCTGGTCCTATAAACCTAATATACCCTAACCTAACTAAGAGAGATACAGAATAATTGCCCCGATAAGGGCGTTCCTGTCCGCAGCCATGCCCTAATTCAAAAACACCCTATTATTCCTCATGGTCCCGTCCCAACATGTTTCAATCATCCATGACCTCATCAGTGGTCAGTATGGAAAGATGTAAATGGACCAAGTGTCTGGGTATAGTGACAAGTCAATGGCTGCAATAATGCAAGGCACGAAAATTAAAGGGTAGATAGATACCTGATGGTAGTTACTCATACAGAATCATCATGACATGCCGTGTTTACATAACAAAAAAGGACACTACCTTACGTTTCATCAGCACAATACTGCCTTGTAGGTTTGTCAGGTGAACCAGTAGAACCACCAGGTATTTAGTTTCCGAACTGTAAGTCATCTCCCGCCCTGTAAGGGCATGACAGCGTCGGCTGTGTGTGAGACTCCATACTGTCCCCTGATGATGTCATGGATGATTGAAACATGTTGGGACGGGACCATGAGGGCTGGCTGCTAGACTGGCCGCTGTACGGCATGCAGGTCGTCAAACTGGCGGAAGGAGAAGGGGTAGGATGGGTCTCTGGTGGTGCTGGTGGTACTCGGGCGACGGTGGAGGCTGAAGCGGAGGCTGATCCCTGATCATGACTCTGAGAGACATGGGCAGCTGAGGAACGCTTGGTGGTGGCGGAGGAGGAGGAAGCGGAGACAGAGGGTGTGACAGTGGTTGGAGGCCCGGCGTCAGTCTGGCCTTTTTTGGCCAAGTGTTGCCTCCATTTCAACTCATGCATTCGCTGCATGTGACTAGACATGTTGGTGGTGGTTAACCACCTGAGGTTCTTGCCTTTACTTATGCGTTTACGGCATAGGCGGCATATGACATTGCTGGGTGAATCAGAGGCTTGCTCAAAGAAGGCCCAGACTTGAGAGGTCCTGGACCTTTTTGACGGCGATAAGCGAGGAGCGGGGTTTGCGCTGACCGTGGCTGGCGGAATCATATCAGCGGACTTCTGCGACCGCCCTCTCCCTTTTTGAGGCGGGACCCGTACTGACACTACCCCATCGTCTTCCTCCTCGTCCAGTGATGAAGCGCTCGCAAGCAAATTCTGCTGAAAAGACCACGTTGGATCCGCAATGTCGTCATCATCATCATCAACACAGGTGACTTCGTCGTCCTGACATTCTGCATCCAGGAGCTGCGGGCTACAAGCAAGAAGGACTGCAAGACGTTGCCGACCGCCCGGGATTTTTGCCGATTTACCGGCTTCCTTCTCCTCCTCTGATGGCATCAGTAACTGGGCGTCAGAGCAGACAAAATCATCCTCTTTGGCCTCTTGATCTTTTAACATGCCTTCTGACCCCAACCGCATTTTGTCATCAAAGAGGTCTTCAGAAAATGGATTATCCACAGTGGTGGGTACACGAGTTGACATTTGGGCTGCTTCATGTTGGACGGATGCTGGTGATGCTGATGACGACATTTGTGGCCGTGACTGGGAGGACGAGGAGGTAAGACTGCTGGATAAAAATTTGAGAAGGTATGGAAGAGTTTTGGAAAGTCTCTTATTAAAAGACAGCAAATCACAGCTAGTCTCAAATCGCTCAAATCAAATCAAATATAACTGCAAAGTAGATCTATCAACAAAGCTGGCCTGCGCCAAAGTGAAAAAACACGTATCTGAAATGTATTCGGATAATACAAGGTATTTTTTGCCACCTATCAATTCACCTGTGGTGACTACAAAATTGCTGTATTCAAATTTAACTGCAAAGTAGATCTATCAATAAAGCTGGCCTGCGCCAAAGTGAAAAAACACGTATCTGAAATGTATTCGGATAATACAAGGTATTTTTGGCACCTATCAATTCACCTGTGGTGACTATAAAATTGCTGTATTCAAATTTAACTGCAAAGTAGATCTATCAACAAAGCTGGCCTGCGCCAAAGTGAAAAAACACGTATCTGAAATGTATTCGGATAATACAAGGTATTTTTTGCACCTATCAATTCACCTGTGGTGACTATAAAATTGCTGGATTCAAATTTAACTGCAAAGTAGATCTATCAACAAAGCTGGCCTGCGCCAAAGTGAAAAAAACACGTATCTGAAATGTATTCGGATAATAAAAGGTATTTTTGGCACCTATCAATTCACCTGTGGTGACTACAAAATTGCTGGATTCAAATTTAACTGCAAAGTAGATCTATCAACAAAGCTGGCCTGCGCCAAAGTGAAAAAAACACGTATCTGAAATGTATTCGGATAATACAAGGTATTTTTGGCACCTATCAATTCACCTGTGGTGACTATAAAATTGCTGTATTCAAATTTAAGTGCAAGCTGCCTCAATGAACAAAGCTGTAGTGCGCCAAAGTGAAAAAACACGTATCTGTTATGTATTCGTATAATACAAGATATTTTTGGCACCTTTCAATTCACCTGTGGTGACTATAAAATTGCTGGATTCAGATTTAAGTGCAAGCTGCCTCAATGAACAAAGCTGTAGTGCGCCAAAGTGAAAAAACACGTATCTGTTATGTATTCGTATAATACAAGATATTTTTGGCACCTTTCAATTCACCTGTGGTGACTATAAAATTGCTGGATTCAAATTTAAGTGCAAGCTGCCTCAATGAACAAAGCTGTAGTGCGCCAAAGTGAAAAAACACGTATCTGTTATGTATTCGTATAATACAAGATATTTTTGGCACCTTTCAATTCACCTGTGGTGACTATAAAATTGCTGGATTCAGATTTAAGTGCAAGCTGCCTCAATGAACAAAGCTGTAGTGCGCCAAAGTCAAAAAACACGTATCTGTTATGTATTTGTATAATACAAGATATTTTTGGCACCTTTCAATTCACCTGTGGTGACTATAAAATTGCTGGATTCAAATTTAAGTGAAAGGTGGATATATCAACAAAGGTGGAATGGGCAAAATTGAAAATGAACACCTATCTGAAATGTATACTGATAATAAAAGTGGAGTTTTGCACCTAACAAAGAGACCTGCAGTTACTAGAAAAGATGTGTATCCTATAAGTTCAGGCTGCCCAATATCCAGGAAATATTTCAATAGAAAACTGTTAATAATAAAGCTATTGCAGTGCAATGTCTAAACTAAGTCTTGGTGAACTTTATCCAGTATTCTTTATAGAGCTTGTCTGTGTTCGCCCACGGGGGCCCCCCTCAGCTCCCCCCGTGACTTTACAGCGGTAGATGCTCCTTTAAAATTCTCTACCTAACTACATAAAATCTTCCAATCTCTAATCTAACTAAATTGTAAGGATCACAGCTAATAGCAGAGGTTTCTCTGTGAAGAAATAGAATAATTTCGCTGAGCTGTTTGGACACATGCAGAGCGCACGTCCTTCTGCTCTGAGACACTGAGAGACACTGAGGCTGAACAGGAAACGCTGTTCTATGTAAAACGAGGTCATGTGATTTTTCCAGCCAATCGCAACCATACACATCCCAGTCATGACGTCGCACACACATCTCACCCTGCTCTATTCTGTAAGCTGATTTGCTGGCCGCCCAAATGACAGGAAGCGCCGAAAATGGCGCCATAATAATCGATGATGCACAGATTTTAACCTCAATTATCGCATGATCTAAAAATTTCGATCCACATACAACCGGTGCCGGTTTCAACTTGGTCGATAATAATCGCTCAACACTACTGTTGACATCTAATGTCAACAGAAAGTCACCTTCGTCCAACACTGGGACGGCTCTGAGTTTGTCCAAGAAGTCTGAAGTGTCCAAAATAAAAGATTTTGTATGACGGATTCACTGGAGACATTATCTATCAAAAAAAAATGGCAAGGGGGGACAAAATTTGATTCCGTAGATGCAACAATGGGGCGACCCGGTGGATTTTTCCAACCCCTCTTGTGGATCTTGGGCAATACGTAGAACACCGGGACAATAGCATTTTGTTTCGTTAAGTAGTTAATAGTTGGAGTATCAATCACATGTTTCTCTGAGTATTTTAATAATAAAGATGTAATACGTTCCTTTATTCTCTTCTCTGGATTATAGCCTAATTTTTCATAGGTTACCGTATCCATAAGTTGGTTCTTAATTTCTTGTACATAACTTTCCTTGTCCATGACAACGATTGTGCCGCCTTTATCGGCTGGCTTAATCGTTATCAGGGTGTTGTTTCGAAGAGAGTCTAAAGCTAACCGTTCCTCTGTTGTAATATTAGAGAAGTATTTAAGTTTGCCCTGTTTTACCTCTGTTAGAATTTTCTCAATTTCAATCTGTGTAAATGCTATATATGTTTCTACCGGGTGTTTATTTTTGGGTGGCATATATTTGCTCTTATTAGATAAGCCCAGATGTTTTAATGATAGTCTGCCATGGTCCACAGGTTCCATGTTCACACCATCACCAAAGTGGACTTTAAGAAGTACTGTTCTAAAAAATCTTTGTAGTTCTTGTTCTAACAGGAAGGTATTAAGAGGGCAAGTTGGACTAAAGGATAATAATTTTTGTAGAAGGGCGACTTCAGAGGGGGATAGGTTGATTTTAGAAATGTTCACAACAACTGAGTCGTAGCCTGAATGAGATGAACCTGGTCGTAGCCTGAATATACATATCTATCACCATAGGATTTGTCCCGCTGCCATCTATAAACTCTTTTGGTTTGATAGTCCTCAAGATCTCTCAAGAATTTTTTTCTTTTATTAGTTTCAATAAATTTCCTATGTTCCTCAATGATTTTTTCTGTTTTTGTTTTGATGTTATTACAATCCTCTTCTGGAGTACTAGATGACAATTGTTCCTCTATACACATAATTTTTTCATTGAGTTCTTCAATTGATTTGTGGAGAAATTCCACATTCAATAACATAATGTCCAATGAACACTTGTTTAGTATGCCTTCAAATCTTGACTGAAAGTCCGGGTCATCTTGAAAAAAGGTTGGACGGAGATGGCAACGGAGACCTCTTGGAATACGGCTATTTCTATAATATTCCATTAACGTACTGCAATGCAATTGATGCGCGATCAGTTTACGTTTCAACCGTTCATAATCCCTTGCTTTAAATTCGTGGTGTGGAACATGAAGAAATTCCGTGGGTAATTGCATCTTATACATGATTTGTTGAGCCATAGTGTCGTCATATTATCCCCCAATATTAAGTCCCACACTTAAGCAAAAAGACACTTAAAACAAAACAGACACACTCGCACGCTCAGAATACTCGCTTAAAGCACTTATCTTATAACCCTTTGATCCAGCAGCAGCAGCAACTCTCCTCTTAGAAGGCAAAACCCTGTATTAAAGAACTTTAGAATTTATTGATTTCCATATCACAGGCAGCATAGAAGCCTTTGTTAGACTCGCAGGCTGCTAGTGAAGGAAACAGCAGCAGTGCCGACGAAGACAGAGGGTGGGCTCCCTCCCACTGGCTTTCCCTAAAAGGGTTAATTGCCCTTGGCCAGAGTGAGATCCGGCTGCAGGCAGCGCAGCATGGGACCAGCTGTAATATACAGCTGGTCCCATGCTGCAATCATGCAGGCCCAGCTTGTAAGCCCGCACAATGTCCAGAATGTGCCTGTACGTCCATTTGCAGGAAGTCATGTCCCGCTAGGATGTACAGGTGCAATGATTAAGGGCCTACGTGGCCTGAAATACATTAGCCAACACTAGTTGGTGTGTGTTTTATGTTTCTCCTGCACTAAATAAAGTGCTTTTATTGGAAGCTGGACAACATTTCGTTCCTCGCTCTACATCCATTGTCTCAACAAGTCCGTGCATCCATTGGTGTCGGTGTCCTGGCTCTTTGTGTTTGTTTCAATGTCGGAAAAGGGTTAAGGACTAGGGGCTTTAGAAGAGAGATGTGGAAGGTGAAGCTTATAGCACACTGGATTGATGCAGCATCGAACCAAGAGGGGACCCAGAAAGTTAGGATTAAGCTTGAGGCTGAGAATCTTGAGACAGACGTACTTGGAGGGCCTAATCCCTGGAATGAAACACAGGAGGAGGTCTTCACTTCCTATATTCCTCTATATGCCTCTTAATCCAGAAGTATGCCTGGAGTAGAGACTGATGGATATCCTGGCATATGTGAGAAATTTCTTGGACCTGGGAATCCACAGCAGGGACATCCTAAGCAGTAGTCAGGGGGAGAGGAAGGCACAGATGTTGCACATAAAACACGAAGAGGGAGAAGCTGAAGCAGAATCAGAATCACGGTTGTTGTACGAGAATTCAGCCCATGAAAGGCCAGACCAAAACAAATGATTAAGATAGCTCCCGTGGACTTGATTTACTTTCTCTACATGTCCAATTGAGGGTGGTAAGCACAAGAGAAGTCCAACTTAACTTGCAGTTGGGAACAGAGTGCCCAGCAGAATTTAGAGGCAAATTGAACCCTTCGATCAGACACAATATGAAGAGACAGTCAATGCAGGCAGAATATTTGCTAAAGAAAATGGGAGGTGAGTTGTGGAATAGTAGATAGACCCGGAAGTGACACAAAACAGGACATCTTTGAAAAACACCCAAATGACTGTGTGACTAGAGGATTTTGGTAGATCCGTATTACAGCAATATGCGTCCATGGTTTCTTAGGTACAGAGAAGCGAAGGAGTTGTCTAGAGGGCTTGAGACAAGATGATTTATTGCGGGCACAACAGGAACAAAAGAGAATGAAATATTTGACATCTTGAACAGGATTAAGCCACCACTAGTACAGCAAGATCAATAACAAAGATTTCCTGGTTGCAGGCTAGCATGAACAAGTGGCCCCATGTAAGAATTCTTATCATAAGGGGTGAACAAACGAAGGTTTTCCCGCTAAGAATCCATTGGAGGTTAATGGGAGCTGCAACAATCAAGCATTCTGGAGGAATGATGTGTTGAGGCGTAGAGTCTAGGCTAGCGATATCTGAGGAACGGCAAAGAGTATCAGCCATCACTTTTTTCTCTGCGGGTCTAAAATATTGCAGTAAATTGAATCGAGAAGAAAAGTGACCATCTAGCTTGCCTGGAATTTAAGAATTTTTCAGCCTGGAGGTAGAGGAGATTCTTATGGTCAGTGAAGATATTCACTGGATGACAAGCACCTTCCAGCAGATGGCGCCACTCTTCTAAAGCCAATTTATTGCTCAACAACTCTCGATCTCCAATGGTATAATTTCTTTCTGCAGGGGAGAAGGTTTGGGGGAAAAAAACGCAGGTAATGATTTTGCCTTTAAGAGTCTTCTGTTTGAGAACAGCTCTGGCTCCCACGGAAGAGGGATCCACCTCTAAGTAGAAGGATTTTTCTAGATCAGGGCCAGTTAGAACCAGTGCTGTGGCAATCGTGGCTTTAAGATGGGCAAAGGCTTCTTCTGCCACATGCAGACAGTTTAGGATTGGAGTTAGTCAGAGCCACGATGGGAGCCATCAGAGTAGAGAAGTGGGGAATCAATTAGCAATAATGATTTGCAAACCCCAGGAAGCACTGGATCGCTCAAAGACCTACAGGTCACAGCCATTAGCCCCTTACCGACATAGGACATAGCTGCTAATTGCAGCTAACACCTGGCGGTTAACCTCCCCTGCATTGTCTAACCCTTTAGACGCCGTGGTGAAGATGGCCGCTGCATCTTAATCAGTGAGAAATAGTGCCACGCACCGTTCCTTACTGTGATCAGGACACTCACGGCGAAATCGCGGGGTTCCAATCGCTGAACATGGCAGCTGGAAGCCTTGAGAAGGCTTCCATCGCTGCCATGTTTTCGATTTCCCCACTGTGGAAACCGCCGTCTATGTACACCCTAATGCATTGTATATACTCCCTAGAGGAACTGAAAGTTAAAGTAAAAGAAAAAAAAAAGTTTAAAAGTGTTAAAAAAAAAATAAAAAAGTATTAAAAGTTCAAATCACCTCCCTTTCGCCATTTTACAAATAAAAAAAATAAAATAATAAAATAGTTACACATTTGGTAACGCCACATCTGAAAAAGTAAAAAAAGTAAAAAAATTGCAGTTTTTTGGTCATTTCACATCCTAATAAAATTGGAATAAAAGTTATTGGTTGCACAAAATGGCACCATGGTGCAAATTTCAAAAATAGAAAATGTTTGGAAGTTTTTTACGGTACCAAAACATAATGGACACCATACACATTTGGTATTGGTGCATGCGTATCAACCTGTAAAATACATAGAACACATCATTTTTACAGAATAATGAACGGCGTAAAAAAAACTCCCGCAAACATGGCACAAGTAAGTTTTTTCACATTTTGCCCCACTTAGAATTTTTTTGTCGTTCCCCAGTATAATCTATGGTAATATGAATAACATCATTGGAAAGTCCATCTTGTCCCACAAAATAAAAGCCCTCATAGGTATATGTAGGTGGAAAAATAAAAAGTTATGGGTTTCAGAAGGCAATGAGGAAAAGAAATTTAGAGCCATATTATTATGACCGTCCATCAGGAAGGTGTTAAAGAACAGCAGACAATTTAGCAATACCCATTTGTGGACCTCTATTAGAGATGATGTGGCCCAGAAATGGTAGAATATTCTGTGCAAAAATATATTTCTCCACTTTGGCGCAGAGGTGGTTGGGCTGTAAACAACTTAGAACCAGGCGCACATGGTCACGATGAGACTTGAGATCAAGAGAAAAGATCATGATGTTGTCTATATATACTACATCACAAACATATAGTAGGTCTCGGAAGACTTCAGTGACAGATGACTGGAGTATTGCAGAGGCCCAAGGACATCACAAGATACACAAAATGCTCATCACCTTCCCAAATATGAATCAGGTTGTAGACTCCATGCAAGTCAAGCTTACTGAAGATTCTGGCTCCATGTAGTTGATGAAAGAGCTCAAAGATCAGCGGTAATGGATACCAGTTTTTGACGGTGATCTTATTTAGGCCCCAATAATCGATGTTGGAGTGAAGACCCAGCGGCGGCAGGAGAAGACTACTTGCGGATAAAGCCCTTTTGCAAATTTTCCTTGATATAGGTTGACATGGCTTTGTTTCAGGCACAGACAAAGGATCATGCCAGGCATAAGAGCCATTGGGCTGTCATAGGCTCAATGAGGTGGTAGAGTTTCTGCTTTTTTCTTACTGAAGAATCTGCAAACTCTTGATATGGAGTCAGAAAGCCCGGGAACGGGATTGAGGTAGTGGATGGATAAACAGGTGACAGCAAGCAAAGAGGCGTGAGAAACCGGGAATGGCATGGTTGTCCCAAGCGAGAGACTTCACCTGTCCATTAATAATTATGGGAGTGTAAAGCTGCAGAGATAAAATGCGTCATCACGAGTAATGAGATTTTCTCTCTGTGGAGTGCTCCAACCTGAAGTGACAGAGGTACAGTACGATACTAGATGGTGCCCTTTAAGAGATCTTTATTAATGGAAGAAACCACCAGAGGCTTGACAAGAGGAATCACAGGAAGACAAAATCTGGCGATCAAAGACGATTTAAGGAAATTTCTGACAGAACCAGAGTTCAGGAACATAGAAACTAGGACAAGGAGAGTATGCATCTTCACCTAGGACCAGCTTTCCCATGAAGCCTAGGCGCTGAAATTATTTTGGACGGACCAGACAGTCTTTCAGTTCAGCTGCTGCAATACCAGCAGAGTTTCTGGGGATGTCTGCGAGTACATTCTTCCTCAGACACGTGGTCTCTCACCACTTATCTGGGCTCATCATGAGGGACCGTGGGTGAAGGCAGTGGAGGCCTCTTGAATACGGAGACTGGACTAGTCAAGGATGTCGGCATGGCATGTAATTTCTTGTAGCAAGATGAATGAGGTAATCCAGAAAGGTTGGGAGATCCCGGCCATCCAATTCATCTTTAATTCTACCAGCAAGACCTTCCCAAAAGGCCGCTATGAGAGCTTAATTATTCCAGACAAGCTCAGTGGACAGCGTGTGAAACTGTATAGCACATTGTTCCACAGTAGAATTGCCTTGCTATAGATGAAATATCGATGAAGCCACAGCAGAGTAGGCGTGCCCGGGTTCTTTAAAGACCTTGTGGCATGCGTCTAGGAAAAGTTGCAGATTGAACATCAATGTGTCTCCTCACTCCTAGAGAGGGTGGCCCAGGCCAGGGTTTCGTCAGGCAGGTGACTAACCACAAAAGCCTCCTTGGCACAGTCAGAGGGGAACTGGTGCATCATCATTTCCAGATGAATGGTACACTGGTTTAGGAATCCTCGTCAACTCTTGGGGTTCATAATGTAGCATGGCTGCAGTGGCAGATGCAGAGCAGGACTTGCAGTAACTTGTAGTAGCCGGTAGATGAGCAGCAATATCTTGCAGCCTTTCAAACAAATATTCTTAGCGGAGGTCTTGGCAGGTCAATGCAACTGCAGTATCCTGAAGATCAGGCTAGGGCACCTTGGCGAGATCCATGACCAGTGTATCCTGTCAGGGGGATGGTAGTGGATCCTTTCGGTCACCACGACAGAGGGCTTAGTGAATCATGGCAGGGAGAGGAGTCTTAGGAGCCTCCTGTTATTCACCAGAGCCCGCCGCAAGGCAGGTTAGACTTTGCTGCAGGAGACTCCCAAATCGCTACATGACCATTCGCACTGACAGCGAAGGTGCAGCAAGATACAAGAGGGGCAGGCAGAGTCCTGGTCAGTAGACAGACAGTAAAGTGAGGGCAAGTCACTCGCGGTAATTCTAGGACAGGCAGCAGGCAGATAATAGTGAGGGTTACAGGCACGGGTCAGAATCCAGATGGCATATACGAAAACATGCAAGGCACTCAGGAAACGCACCATACATTGGTGAGGAACGTTGGGGGAAGTGATGCTATAAAGGGTCCAGCTCCAGGTGATTGGAAATCACTGGCCAGAGACAGCAAGAAGTAGCAAGGAGAGGTAACGGCGGCCCCGAGGGACAGAGACACACATACACATCCATGATCCAGATGGGCTGGGAAAAAAACTAGAAAGAAAAAATGACAGCAGTGTAATTCAGATAGCAGCGGTTCCTGAAATATCTTATGACCCTGAGTCAGGGTATGAATTTGGTACATTTTAGTGAAGGTATGAATAGAGGCACAGGTAGCAGCCTTAAAGTCCTTGGAAGTGGAGGCATGATGCCAAATCACCCAGAAGGCCTGACGGTTTGAGTAGAATGACCAGTGACCCGAAATGGAAGAGGTTTGCCCTTAGTAAGTGGAGGGAAACCTGCAAGAGTTCAAAAGGAGAATCTGGCCATAGCAATTAAAGCAAGATTTAAGCTCCATGGTTTGATCAACCTAAGAACAGGTGGGATGGAACAAGTGACCCCTTGCAAGAAAGTCTTGACCTAAGGACGGGAGGTCAAAGATCACTAAAAAAGAACAGAGAGGGCAGAAAACTGATATCTCAAAGAGAAAAGGCCAAGGCCCTAATCCAGACCTGACTGAAGGAACAATAGAACTCGCTGGGTAGAACAACACAGAGGGTTTGCAAAAGGCAAAGAAGGGTTTCCATAGTTCGGCTCGTGAGCCCTAATTATGTTCCGAATCACGGGGTGTGAAGGACTACATTATTTAAAGATTGCAGTTTTAACACCCCCTGATATTCAGCTGAGATAAAGTGGGTAAAAATGTCTAATTACTTAACAACTCAAACACCAAAAAGGAAGATATTGCAATAAAATATAACTTTTACTTCAATATTTAAATGATCAATGTACGTGAAAAATAGGGAGAAAACTCACCAGTCATAGGACACAATTCAAACTTAATTCCTTAGAATTTTTCCAGATAAAAATTCAGGAAAATCGCCCATCTTCTGGAATCTTCACTGACCCATACTGTAGAAAGAGTGGGGGTTAATTGAGCAGGCTAGCCTGTCCCAGAACCAATGGATGCCCTATCATCACCCTTAGCAGGAAATATGTCCTGAAAAGAGCAGTCCCACACCACTGTACCTATTATAACCTATAAATAATCCCTAGATTTACAGTGCCTTGTGAAAGTATTCGGCCCCCTTGAACTTTTCAACCTTTTGCCACATTTCAGACTTCAAACATAAAGATATAAAATTTAAATTTTTTTGTGAAGAATCAACAAGTGGGACACAATTGTGAAGTGGAACGAAATTTATTGGATATTTTAAACTTTTGTAAAAAATAAAAAACTGAAAAGTGGGGCGTGCAATATTATTCGGCCGCTTTACTTTCAGTCCAGCAAACTCTCTCCAGAAGTTCAGGGAGGATCTCTGAATGATCCAATGTTGTCATAAATGACTGATGATGATAAATGTAATCCACCTGTGTGTAATCAAGTCTCCGTATAAAGGCCCCTGCTCTGTGGTAGTCTCAGGGTTCTGTTTAAAGCGCAGAGAGCATCATGAAGACCAAGGAACACACCAGGCAGGTCCGTGAGACAGTTGTGGAGAAGTTTAAAGCCGGATTTGGATACAAAAAGATTTCCCAAACTCTAAACATCCCAAGGAGCACTGAGCAAGCGATGATATTGAAATGGAAGGAGTATCAGACCACTGCATATCTACCAAGACCCGGCCGTTCCTCTAAACTTTCATCTCAAACAAGGAGAAGACTGATCAGAGATGCAGACAAGAGGCCCATGATCACACTGGATGAACTGCAGAGATCTACAGCTGAGGTGGGAGAGTCTGTTCATAGGACAACAATCAGTCATACACTGCACAAATCTGGCCTTTATGGAAGAGTGGCAAGAAGAAAGCCATTTCTCAAAGATATCCATAAAAAGTCTTGTTTAAAGTTTGCTACAAGCCACCTGGGAAACACACCAAACATGTGGAAGAAGTTGCTCTGGTCAGATGAACCCAAAATCAAACTTTTTGGCCACAATGCAAAACGATATGTTTGGCGTAAAAGCAACACAGCTCATCCACCCTGAACACACCATCCCCAATGTCATGGTGGTGGCAGCATCATGGTACGGGCCTGCTTTTCTTCAGCAGGGACAGGGAAGATGGTTAAAATTTATGTGAAGATGGATGGAGCCAAATACAGGACCATTCTGGAAGAAAACCTGTTGGAGTCTGCAAAAGACCTGAGAATGGGATGGAGATTTATCTTCCAAAAAGACAATGATCCCAAACACAAAGCAAAATCTACAATGGAATGGTTAACAAATAAACATATCCAGGTTGTTAGAATGAAGGTTAGAATGGCCAAGTCAAAGTCCAGACCTGAATCCAATCGAGAATCTGTGGTAAGAGCTGAAAACTGCTGTTCACAAACGCTCTCCATTCAACCTCACTGAGCTCGAGCTGTTTTCCAAGGAAGAATGGGCAAAAATTTCAGTCTCTCGATGTGCAAAACTGATAGAGACATATCCCAAGCGACTTGCAGCTTTAATCGTAGCAAAAGGTGGCGCTACAAAGTATTAACTTAAGGGGGCCGAAAAATATTGCAATCCTCACTTTTCAGTTTATTTTTTACAAAAGTTTAAAATATCCAATAAATTTTGTTCCACTTCATAAATGTGTCCCACTTGTTGTTGATTCTTCACAAAAAAATTAAAATTTTATATTTTTATGTTTGAAGCCTGAAATGTGGCAAAAGTTTGAAAAGTTCAAGGGGGCCGAATACTTTCATAAGGCACTGTATATAAATTATAAATCATAGGCCAGATGCGTTTCAGATTGCAGTGGCTGAAATCCTCAGTGGGCAAAGACAATAATAGTCCAATAGGGTAAAAATAAAATGTGGTAGAAAGCTAGTGTGCCTAGAGGGAATCGTGCAATTCCAGTGGTGTCCCAACAAAAAATTAGTCCAAGACTCCCTTAAATATAGGCGCAAGTTCCACCCATTCACAGCAAAACCCCAATCATGGAGCAGGAAGGCAGCATGGCTTCTGCTGCCCCCCTGATGATTCAGGAAAGCCTCCACAGTGGTATTGTCAAATTAAATTTGGACTGGGTGATGCTGGAGGAGAGGGACCAATGTGAGTGCCAAAAATGGCCCAGAGTTCCAGGACATTTATCTGCAGAAGAGATTGTACAGGAAACAAAGACAGCTCCCTTCCCTGAGGTGCTGGCATCCGTGGTGCCACTGCCGAGGAAGAAATGGTCCAAGAGGTGGCCTCTTAGACTCTGACGAAATGCGGTCCATTTTTCACCCACCAAGAGTAACCTAACCCATTCTGGTGCTGCCGACTCCTGACAAGAGAGGTCGGGGCTAGAGATGGGCGAATCGATTCTAACGAAGTGGAATTCATTTAGAATTTCAGGAAAAAACTTCGTTCTGACGAATCGAATTTGGGGTACTTCGGTGAACGAATGTGCTTTGATTGATAAAATGGCTGGAGCACTGGCGTTTAAAATGGGGCAAAGCACTCTGGGAGGAAGAAGGGCATAGCCTGCATGACATGTGCAGAGATGAAGCAATCGAGACCGGCGGGATTCTGTGACTCACCAACTATATAAGTTCCGGGCGTGACGCCGGGAGCTCACACTCCTCTCACTGTACTGATCAGGGAAGGTGCTGCCCGCGGCTGATTTGATAGCTCTCACTGAAGAACTGATTTTTATACAGCGATTTTTGGGGGGTGCCCTCAGCTATGTCTCAAGACTGTTTCTCTTAAAAGTTCTATTCTGATTTTTTGGGGTATTGGATCTGAAATCCAGTGTGCGCCCACTGCAGCTGCATATACATTTCAATACCAAGTGGGATCTTAAGCCAGTTCCTGTTGTATTCATTTAAAGAAACAGCGTTTTTAAAATACAAATCCCAAACTTCTTTTTTGGGCTGCTCAATTAATTGCGCAATTTACATCCAGGGGTTAATTAAGCGTTGTTTTGCTGGTGTGCTGACCAAAAGAAACCGTCATTTTCAATGCCAAAATATATACATTTTTCCTGTAGCATAATTCACAAGCGAAGGTTAATTACTATTTTATCTCTTGTTGTGTGGCCTAGAAAAACACCAATTGTAACACGCTACAAAGCTACTAGTTTGTGGTGGCCCAATTGTTTGGCGCAATTTAAATACAGGGGTTAATTAAGCGTTGCTTTGCTGGTGTGCTGACCCCAAAAAAACCATCATTTTAAACCCCCAAAATTTTATAAAATTTTCCTGTAGCATAATTCACAGCGAAGGTTAATTACAATTTTATCTCTTGTTGTGTGGCGTAGAAAACACAAAATTTGTAACACACTACAAAGCTACCGTTTGTGGTTGCTCAATTCTTTTGCACAATTTACATCCAGGGTTAATTAAGTGTTGTTTTTGCTGTGTGTGCTGACCCCAAGAAAACCGTCATTTTCAACGCCAAAATATATACATTTTTCCTGTACCATATTCCCAACGCTATGTTTAATTACAATTTTTCTCTTGTTGTGTGGCGTAGAAAACACGCAATTGTAACACGCTACAAAGCTACTAGTTTGTGGTTGCTCAATTCTTTTTCGCAATTTACATCCAGGGGTTAATTAAGCATTGTTCTGCAGTTGTACTCAGTAAAAAAAAACTTTGTTTTTCACCGCCACAGAAAAAAATTCTGTAGCATAATTCATATCCAAAGGGTTAAAATTAAGCCTGTTTGTGCTTTTATATTCAGTAAAATACACAGAGTTTTTAAACGGCACTACAAGTCAATTTTCCTCCCCATTTGTGGAGCGAAAATTTATATCCAAGGGTTACCCAACTTTAGGGGGTTTCATTTGGCGTCAAATACAGGTGTGTATTTATCATATACAGATATCTTCTTTCAAACAGTGTCCTGAAACATTTTAGAACAAACAGTAAGTCAGACAGAGAGGTGACAGGCTCTTTACCTGCGAGTGGCAGAGGCACAAACATTCCTGGAGCAGGTCGCAGCACAGCAAGGGACGTCGCAGCGGGGTCACTCGTGAGGCCAAACTGCCGCTGTCAAACTAGCGGCCGTGTAAATGACTACAACCCAATGGTTCTTGATTTGGGTTTACTAGGGCATTCCACTCCCCCAGATGACATCTGACAACCTCAGCCAAGAGTCGTGGGAACATCAGACACAACCTTAGTTGGCATGGCCCGGGGCGGCCCCTCACCTGTCCTCAACCCGCCCTGTCCCATCCGGTTCCTCAGCCAGAGATCTACTATGTGGTCTGGGCTCAGCGCCACTATATAGCGAGGATGAACAATTTGAGGAGGGCAGTCAGCAGCTATTGGCAGCGAAGAAAAGGGGCCAATATCCCTGCTTCTTGCAGTAGCCGGCAAGTATAGATGTTTAGAGTGGCATGGGAGGGCATGTTGTGAGGGGGCAGCCTCTGCATAAACCCAAGACCGGGGATGAGGACAGCAGTGATGATGAAACACAAATAGATGATGAATGTAGCCGACCGCACTTGGGAGCCGGTGAGGCAAGGGCTTCATCATCGCAGGAGAAGAGGGCGTCAGCTTGCGCGTCAGGCAGCGGCGCAGCCAGCAAGTGGGTCGTGTAGCCGTGAGTCAGCAGGATAGCAGCAGTGTGAGGTCGGGAGCCAAGCGGCCACGGGGTAAAAGACCCGCTTCGCAGGTCCAAGAAAAATAGGGCACAGGGCTCAGTGAGGCAGCGGCGGCAGTAGTCACTCAGTGCGGAGTGTTGGCGGGAAAATCCGATACTCGGCGGTGTGGCAGTTCTTGCTAAACACCGGAGGAGCCGAAAAATGGGTATATTTAGAATCTGTAAGCAGAAAATGAAGCGTGGGCCCGGGAGCTAAAATGGCACCACGGCCTGCGTCAACACATGCAGCGTCACCATCCGGTGGCTGGGAGAAACTTGGCTCAGATGTGGTGGTCCATCCTGCCGCCGCAGCAACAGCAGCAGCAGCAGCGCCTAGTGGCACGCATGCCATTGCAGCCAGTCAAGGCTCCACCACCTCTGCAGAAGGGAGCTGTTTCTCTTTGCCATCATCTCCCGGTCCAGATGCTCCTGCTCCTGCTCCTCGCTACTCACGGTGCCAGCAGTCGTTCAGCGAGGCGATTGCAAAGAGACAACAGTGTGCGTCCAACCATCCTAAGGTGCAGCAGCGACCGTGCTCCGTCCAAGTTGTTGGTAACGCAATCCCTCCCTTTCCAAATGGTGGACTCTGCACCATTCAGAGAACTAATGTCTTGTGCCGAGCCGAGATGGAGAGTTTCCCAAACCGTAATTTTTTTTTCCAAAAAGGCAGTACCAGCACTTCATAAATATGTAGAACAGAAGGTGGGGCCCGTTCTTAAGCTTATCGGTTTGTTCCAAGGTGCACGGCAGCGCGGATGTCTGGAGCTGTAACTACAGTCAGGGCCATACATGTCCTTTTTCGGCCCACTGGGTGAATGTGCTTCCGGCCCAGGCACACCAACAACTTGGACAGGAGACGCCGCTTCTCCTCCACGTTGTCAAAAAATGCTGCTCCTGCGCCAATGTCCGCCTCCTCCTCCTCCACCACCAACCCCCATCTCAGCCCCCACAAGTACTGCTCCATCATAATACATGTGTAGGGCACAGCGTGTCACGCAGTTCTACACCTGGCTTGCCTCGGCGAACGAAGTCACACAGGGAGGAACTGCTCCGCGTCATGCAGCAAGAAATCGATGTGTGGCTTTCTCCGCGCCAACTGCAAATTGGAACCATGGTGACGGACAATGGGAGGAACATGGTATCCGCGCTCAGGGCCGCCGTACAGGGGGTACAACCCGTACTCCTGTATGGGGCCCGGAGAAATAAGGGGCCCGCTTCAAGCAGGCCCACTTATTTCACAATGCATAGTAGAGCACGGCGCAGCCGAGCGCCATACTCTACACAGGGCTGGTGGCGGCTGGTTACTGTCGGCAGGAGCGGGGACTGCGGTGGTGGTAGGGGCCCGCGGCCCGCCCGGGCCCTGGCACATCTGCCGCGGCGCTCCGCCGATAATACAAAAGGCCCGTGCGGACCGGAGCGGGCCGGGGCTGGGTCTGTGGGAGGGGGCCCGCGCTCTCGGCTCAGCTAGCGCTGCGCCTGCGCTCCAAAATTCTTTACTTACATGCCTGCCTGCGCGCTGCCGCTGGAGCCGGGCCCTCCTCCTCTGTCTGTGGGCGGGATGCAGAATAATTTGAATCTGTGAGGCCCCGCCCCCGCATCCTGCCGCTGGGCACACAGCGGCTACGGCAGAGACAGAGAGAGGAGGTCTCGTCCCGACTCCGGCTGCAGTCAGCGCGCAGGCAGGCATGTAAGTAAAGAATTGTGGAGCGCAGGCAGCTGTGTCAGGAGCCGACACCTCCTCTCAGCGGTGCCGCCCTGGCTACCCCGTCCCCACCTTGCCTGGCAGCAATAATGTCTGGGCCCCCCCCCCCCCCCTCTATTCCCCTCCAGCTGCCCACCAAATCCTGCAGGCTGTGTGGTGGGGGCCTCCCTTTGCCCACTAAATCCCCCAGGCTGTGTGGTGGGGGCCTCCCTTTGCCCACCAAATCCCGCAGGCTGTGTGGTGGGGGTCTCCCTTTGCCCACCAAATCCCCCAGGCTGTGTGGTGAGTCCCCCTTTTGCCCACCAAATCCCCCAGGCTGTGTGGTGGGACCTCCTTTCCCCCTCAGGCTGTATATGTGGTGGGGGGCCCTGGCCCCCTTCTACTCCCGGGCCATGTGGGTACATGAGAAGGCCTTTGCCCACCAAATCCCCCTGGCTGTGTGTGCGTGTGAGGGCCCCCTCCTCCCTGTGTGTGTGGGGGAGTAAAGGGCCTTTCTCATGTACCCACATGGCCCGGGAGTAGAAGGGGGCCAGTGCCCCCCACCACATATACAGCCTGAGGGGGAAAGGGGGTCCCACCACACAGCCTGGGGGATTTGGGTCGACCGGGGGAGTGGACGCAGTGGTGGGGGGGGCCCAGACACTTCAGCTGTATGGGGCCCCAAAATTTCTGATGGCGGCCCTGTCCGTGCTGCACCGAGGAGGGATGGTCCATGCGCCCTGCATGGCGCACGTGTTCAATCTGGTTGTGAAAAGGTTCCTGAAGTCTTCTACCGATCTTCAGAACATTCTGAAAATGGCCAGGAAACTGTGCATGCACTTTATCCATTCGTACAAAGCCAGGAACACCCTCCTCGAGTTGCAGCGGCAAAACGGCCTCCCCCAACACACTCTGATATGCGATGTTTCCACCCGTTGGAATTCCAGCCTGCACATGTTGGACCGACTGTATGAACAGAGAAAGGCCATTAACGATTTTTTGATGATCCAGGCAGACAGAAGTACTCCCCTGTGTAACTTTGAAGTCAGCCAGTGGCAGCTCATGCGTGACACCTGCCGTTTGTTGAGGCCATTCGAGGAGGCAACGTTATTTGTCAGTCGCCAGGACTACGGGATGAATAACGTCATTCCACTGCTTCATGTCCTGGAACAGATGCTGAAAAATCTGTCTGGGCAGGGGACTGGAGACGTGGCAACTACATCTCGTGGCCACATGAGTCCGGTGGGGACTGAAATGGAGGAGGAGGAGGAGGACATTGGAGCAGAAGCATTGTCTGGTGAAATGAGTGGATTTTCTACCCAGGTGACAAGAGAGGAGGAGAAGGAGCAGCTGCAGGAGGTGGATGGAGATGAAGAAGACGAGGCAGATGACCCCCAAGCACTGTGGCAGTATACAGTGGAAATGGAGGCAGGGAGCCCCTCGGAGTCACTTGTGCAGATGGCCCGCAGCATGCGTATTGGCCTGGCTAGTGACAGGCGAATAGTCAGCATCCGGCAGAGGGATGACTTCGGGCTCTCCACCCTATTGGACCCTCGCTACGGCCAAAATGGGAGCCTTTTTCCCAGCTATTGAGAGGGAGGACAAACTCAAATACGATAGTGAAATCCTGCGTAATCAGTTGGCCGCTGCCTATGTGCGGCATCGCCCCTCCTCGACAGGTCTGACCGGGGGGGTTTCCCCAGCGCACACGTACTACTGCTGCGCTGCTGGGGGATGGTGGGGGGTTTGGAGCAGTACCAGCTCCATCAGCAGTAACCTAATCTGGAGTCACTGATGAGCAGCTTCCTTCACCCCCTAGTGGGGGAGGTAGTCCGCCAGCAGCAGCACAGACCTAGAGCAGTCCCCCGAACCAACAGGTGGTGGCCCTACTTGGACAGCAAACCCCCGCCACCCATTAGAAGATCCGCTGGACACTGGCAGCCAAACTGGATGTGTTGCCGCAACTTGCTGAGTTTGCAGTGGAGAAGCTGTCCTGCCCGGCCAGTAATGTGGCATCAGAGCGGGGTGTTCAGTGCGGCGGGGGCCATCGTTACCCCCAAAGGGGAACCCGCTGTCCCCCGGGAAATGTGGAACGACTGACCTTTGTCAAAATGAATCAGGGGTGGATCGGCCAGGATTTCCACACACCAATGCCTTAGGCGTCCAGACTACATCAGCCATGACGCCTCACCCAAACTGGAGAAATGAGTCTGGGTTCAAACAACCTCCTCAGCCACTATTCTAAAGCCGCCACCCGCCTGATGCCACACATCTGCTGACAGTTTCTCCATCTGCCACCAACCATCTTTACCAAGGACTGGTATTGCCACCCCCCTCCACTCTGTCATTGTGCCACTGTCTGACCTCATGCTGCTGCTGTGGGTGCTGCGTGACCTCCACACTGTGTCATTGTGCCACTCTGTGGCCTACTCCTGTTTTTTGCCACCCCCACAATGTCATTGTGCCACTGCCTGACCCTTTGCTGTTGTTTTGGCCCTTTTTTGGCCAAAACACACTGTGTCATTGTGCCACTGTTTGACCTCATTCGGGTTTCCCTTTTTGGCTGCTGCTGGACCTACCACTGTGTCATTTTTCCCCCCTCTTTTGGCCCTTACTCCTGATTTTGCCATCTCCGGGAATGTGATTTTTTGCCATTTTCGGGCCCTCATGCTGCTGGGGGGCTGTCCCCGGTGTCCTTTTCACATGTGTCAAGGGGCCCCAAACCTGTCACCTCAGCTTGGACCCTTGTGGCTCTGCTGTAAACTACAAATTTGTGTCATTGTGCCACTGTCTGCCCTCATGCTGTGCTGTGGCGGGTTTCCGTGCCCCTAAACACTCTGTCATTGTCCCCACTGTCTGACCTCATGTTTGGTGCTGCCGGGGACCTACACACTGTGCCCATTGTGCCACTTGTGCCCAAATTCCTGTTTTTGCCATTCCGAATGTCATTGTGCCACTGTCAAAACCTCATGCTGCTGGGGGCTAGGCCGTCACCTCCACACTTGTCACTAATGTTGCCCCCCTGAATCCCCAGCTTGTTTTTTTCCCGCTTTCTCTGGCATGAAATTTATAAGGCAACATTCCCCCTTCAGTTTTTTTTGGGCAGTTTTTGGGCCCCCTTTAAATTCCAGGGAATTTTATAAATGAACCCATTTAAGGCCCCGGGGGAGTATGTGCGTGTCCCAAAATAAAAAAAAACATTGTATGGGAAAACCAAACCAAGCCCCCCTCTGGGTATTTAAGCATGGCACAACTTCTACAGACCCCGAGGATCTGTGCAGCCCGGAAATAGCTGTTTTTTTAAAAAAGATTCGTGCCCCAAATAATTCGGAAAAGAAGTTATTTTTTGCCCAGAAATTTGGCGAAAATTTAACGAAAGAATTTCCGGGGGGAAAAACGCCCCTCTCTGTCGGGGCCCATGACAGACAGCGGGGGGAAGCAATTTAAAGAGAGCAAAGTAACAGAAGACCATATGCAAAGTTTGTTTTTGGGTTTTTGGGGCACCTTTTAATGCAAATCCCAAATTTTAAATACCCTTTTTTACCCGCAAGCTTCTTTCCCGTTTTTCTAAGGGGGTTTTTAAGTAAGTTAAAAATTACTGTGTTTGAAATCTGGGGGGGATAAACCAAAAATACTTTGTTGATTTTCTCACTTTTTCCCAACAGTTTTAAAAAAGTGAAAGAAAATTTGTGGTAATAAAGTCAGTTTAATTTGAGCGCAGTTAAAACTGTACCAAAACTGTGCTGTGTGAAAGCACCCTAAGCCCAGGCCATCTGTGGTTAACCCCTTTCTGACAGTCATTATAAAATGGCAATGAGTTTTTTTTCCTCCTTGCCTTCCAAGTGCCATAACTTTTTTATTTTTCCATCTACATAGATATATGAGGGCTTTAATTTTGCATGACAAGATGTACTTTCTAATGGTGCTATTCACCATATCATAAACTATACTGGGGAAAAAAAGTCTAAGTGGGGCGAAATGTAACAAAAAAAGGAACTTTCACCATGCTTGTGGAGGTTTTGTTTTTATGACGTTTACTCTTCATTATAAATGATGTTATCTGTATTCTTCAGGTTAGTACAATTCTGGTAATACCAAACATGTAGGGTTTTCTTTATGTTATAGTACCATAAACAAATCCAAACATTTTCTATGTTTTAAATTTGCGCCGCAGCACTATTTTCTGCGACCAGTAAATTTTTTGTACTTCCATCTATGGATCTGAGTGAGGGTGCATTTTCTGTGGGCTGAAGTGTACTTCTTATTGGTACCATTTTGGGATAGATGTGACTTTTTTTATCACTTTTATTCCAATTTTTTGGGGATGTGAAATGACCAAAAAAAGCAATTTGGGTGTTTGCATATTTTTTTTTCTTATACGGTGTGCAGTGATAAATGATGCTCTCTTATAATAGATCAGACTTTTATGGGTGAGGTGATACCAATTAAGTGTAACTTCTTTATTATTTTATTTTTTATTTGTAGTAATAGGGGGCTTGATCATTAGTACACTCTTCTGCATAGTGTAAACAATGTAGAAGAGTGTTCAAAGATGACGGTTCTAGCACTTCCCTCCTGGCACAGGAAGTGCTAGAATCACAGACATTGCGGCGATGAAAGTTGCAAGGGTTCTAGCCGCTGTGTTAACTGATTGGCATCCCATGATTTCACCGCAGAAATTAAAAAGATTTAAGAAAAAAAATGAAAATTAAAAGAAATAAAAAAATTAAAAAGAGTGTGAAAAGGTGCACAGCACCATTCCACATCCATGTAGACGGCGCAATCGCCATGGTGTCAAAGACGTTTAAAATCAGGCTCCGTTCCTTGCAGTTTTTAGGTAGGTGTCAGCTGCTAATTGCATTTTATGTAACTTCACAATCCCATTACATAGAACTTTACCAGGACCAGGACATACTCATAATGCTACAAAAAATGGAGTCTTGCTAAAATATTCTAGCCTATAAAAGCAAATGACATTTGTAAAGATTGTTTATGACTATATTTTTGATAATTAATATAAAATACATTTTCAAACTCATGTTGGAATGAGAAATTAGTAAGAAATATCTTAACTGAGTACTGAGAAACACCACTTGTTGAAACTTTAAACGGTAATATATAATCCAAAAAGTGGCTGCTTTCTTCCAAAAACTGTTCCACGCCTGTCAGGTTGTCTCTGGTAATTGCACCTCGGCCCTATTTACTTCAATACAACTGAGCTACAATACCAGACAAAATTAATATGCAGGTGTGGTGCTGTTTCTATAAGAAAGTAGCCATTTTTGATCCTGGACAATCCCTTAACCCTTTCCCGCTTTGCAAATATATTTTCGGAGCAGAAAGTACCTAACCCACTTTGTGTCTTTTGTCTATAGCGACGCCATATGATGTTGCTGCAGACAGAGTGGTTTTGTGGCTCCCAGCACCGCAACTGTCAGGAACGGAGCTATAGGTAACCGCTCCGTTCCTGAGCAGTCTCTGGGAACTGGCAAAAATTATGTAAATAATTTGAGGCAATGAGCATCTTACTTATTGGACTGGACAATTCCAGATAGAGGTAAAATGGAATATAGATGTTGGACCCTGGTGGAGGCATATGCGAGTCATACGAAGTGCTAAAAAATGTGGCAAATTTTGGAGCAAAACAGTCATACAAATCCACACCAGTTTCATAGTGGCATGGCTGAGACTAGTTTTGGCATAGAACGGGATACATTTATGAAATGCTGTGGGAGACTTTCATACTGTCGGATCTTACACTATTAAAAACCGAGGTAGAACTGGCGAGTTGATGCCATGTTCATACATGTCCCCCATAGTGTAATGTAATAGCATGTATTACTAAGCTTAAAAAAAGTGTAAATCTCTTAATGGGATAAAATAATAAAATAAAAATAATTAATACAAAAATTATTGTGTATATATGATACACATAAGTGGAGTGGAACATACTTATGCTATGCAGGTGCCAGTAAATGAATTGAAAATAAATGATAGAGAAGTGATAAAACACTCTCCAAAAATATTGTGGACTGGAAGTTACCAATCCATGCATGCACATAGTTTCAGAAAAGTATGACCGCACATGTGTACAATATTGCACATTTGGGCAATGTCCAAAACAGCTAAGAATAGTTCGAAGGACCATGTAGGCCACCTAACAAGATGGATAGAACATAAGGGGGTTTTCTCACTACAGGGTTTTGCAGGCATCTGAGCAATTTCTCTGGCTTTGATATTCGAATATAGTGACAAGTCTCTCCTCCCAGTAGGGCGTATTCTTCACACATTAAAAAGTGGTGACATCATCAAGCCCCTCCCTGTTCATGGTCACTCCTGAATCATCTTCTTTATTCTGTGTGAGCAGTGGGAGGTAGTGGATGTCACAGCTCTCCAGACCTCCTGCAATGGTCAGTTATCATGCTTGGAGAGTGGCAATCACCTCCCCCCCAGGCCTCACAAGCAGTGCTCGTAACTACAACACCGCATAGGTGTAAACAGTTACAAATACAACTCATAGTAATAAATATTGTCATTGTGTCTAGCAGTGTATGGCTGTGCTGATCCAACCCACATCTCTTCTTTTCTTCTAATTTCAATTTGCGATCAGTGCTGCCATGTGCGGCTACAAATAATGACAAGTTTTCCATCCATGTAATTTTCTTCCTGTCCCCCCTATTTATATTCCAATGGCCCCTCTTAGTCTCTAATACTGCACCTCACTGCAGCCTCACACACACAACAAACTTTACATGCATAAATTAGACCCCGTAAAGAAAATAAGTTTTTGGCAGCATTGTCTCCCTATGCACTTATGGCATGTCTCTAGGATGTTCCATCACAAACCCACACCTATCTCCCAAAAGATCCCTGACACCTCTCTATATCACCACCACATAGTGACTGAAGATTACCACAATGCCATAACCACGTATCACCAACTCATTCATATTAAATGTCAAATGACCTGCTACCTGTCAGTAAATAGCTCCTACAAAGAAAAGTGACTGCAGAATATCACATATCACCACCACATAGTGACTAAATATATCAACAATGCCATAACTACATGTAACCACAACATGTGTATTAAAAGTCTATTGATGTTTTATATGCATGAGGTGGTAATAAGTGGTTTTGGCATGGTGGTAGTATTCAGTCACTATGTGGGGGTGATGCATATTAAAAGTCAATACACATGCTATCTGTCAGTGATTAGCCCTTACAAATAAAAGCGACTGCAGAATATTACCATGCCACTACATAGTTACAGAATAATACCAGCATGCCATAACCATGTTGCACCACATGAAAATTAAATGTCAAGATATCTGTCAGTGAATAGCCCCTACAAACTAATATTACCACCATGCTATATCCATTCTCTCTCTCTTCTACCTATCTGTATTTCTATCTGTGCCTCCAAAATACATTCAATACAGTGTGACATACATAACAGCCCTATAATTTGTATGTGGGCACACAACCCTACAGGGCACACACATATCTAAGATGCACATGAACACGAAAATGCATTAAATTCCAAACCTGATGAGACCAGGAAGGCATGGGGACATTTTGCCATCTGAAATAATGAAATAAATGTGAGAAATGCAAACTGTTCTACCTCCTGTCTGAAAAAAGGGAGGAGGCATCATGTATAAGGGTGTGTTTTATTGGTGGGAGGAGGGAATCTGGCAGCTAAAGAGACTAATTAATTGCCCAGGTCCTTCACAGCAGAGCTGTCACTGGGAGAGGGGCATGGGCAGCTTGTTTTACACAGCTCAAGGGGTAGTGAGAGGAAGGCCATGAGAACACAAACACAGAGGTGGAACAGATTACTCAGACTGCCGGCACCCAGCACAGAGTGCAGGACAGCACAGGTGGTGTGACCCGACCCGAGGTTGAACAAAATACATGACAGCCATAGCACAAGGGATGTGGCCCAATCCACATAGCAGCCAATCAGAGCACAAGGAGCGTGCCTCAACCCCGACCCAGAAAGACAGGCAAGAAAAGTGAGTGGAGAAGGAGGAGCCAGTAGAAGCCAGTAAAGCCAGTAAATACAGCCCTGAAGTCAAAAATGAAACTGAGGAAACAGAACTGAGGTAAGATGAATTGATGTAGTGAGACAACCCCTTCAATGCATGTAGTGTTCTATTCATCTTGATGCATCTGCGTGCTCCTTCTCATCTCTAGGGAAAATTAGGGCATTTGTGAATGATTATCCCTTGTAAGAAGGCACAAGGTGCCGTTCTGGATGGCCGATACGTGTCACCGAGGTTCTTAGTCTCAGTGAAGTAAAGCCTGCTAGCCGTTGTCAGTATAGGTATGGTACTGACATTTGTTTTGATTCCAATATTATGACTGCTGGAAAGCAGTCGATGTGGGCTAGGCTTTTACTGGAGCGGTCTAAAGAGTAGGGTGAGAAGACTGCTCTCATTTATCCAGCCCAGGTTTTGGTCAGGCCTATATAAGGCAGGAAGTTTGGAGGATGGGTGTGATGGTTCTCAGTCAGAGAGTTTGTCTGACTGGGTCAAGAGGTGGAAAGTGTGTGCTCCTGCCGACCGTCTGCCACATTCCCCTGATCTTTGTGGGGAACGCACCCAGGAACTGTTTGTACCCAGAGACTGTGAGTTATCCACAAGAACTGTGTATTTTGTTTTGTTTGGTCTGACATTAAGCTTGTATGCATTTCGTTTGCTGTGTAATCTGTGGCTAAATAAAGGCCATAAGACTTTAAACGTATGCCGAGGACGTGTGTTCGTGCTACCACTGAGTTACATCCCCACAAGTGGTGGAGGATGCGGGCATAGTGCAGACACCTTATCCACATATCACAGGGTGGACCAGAACTCTCAAACTCAAACGATCCAACAACCTAATGGAGAATGGAGATTCTGCAACGATTATCGCAGACTCAGTGAAGTATCCACAATGGATGCCTACCCTATGCCTGGGTAGATGAATTAATTGAACAATTAGGTCCAGCAAGGTATATTAGCACCCTTGACCTCACAAAGGTATATTAGCAGATTCTCCTGTCAAAGGACGCTAAGGAAAAGACGGATTTCTCTACTCTTGAAGGGTCATTTCAATATGTTCGAATGCCCTTTGGTTTGCAAGGGGCCCCCGCCACATTTCAGAGGGCCATGGATTAAGTCCTACGCCCACATAGGAGGTATACGGCCGCATACTTAGATGACATTGTCATCTTCAGTCATGACTGGGAGAGTCATCTTGGAAAAGTCCGGGTAATACTAAATGCCCTAAGGAAAGCTGGGTTTACAATAAAGCCAAATAAATGTGCCCTAGGGATCGAGGAAACTAGGTACCTTGGGTGACTACTCTGCTTTTAGGCAGTTAAGTGTCAGATATGTAACAAGCTCAGTATCATTCCTTGAATCCTGAAGATATATCTCATCTGCTATGCCACTGGGTTTTTTTTACAACATTTGGCTTTACATAGTTACATAGTTAGTACGGTTGAAAAAAGACACGTGTCCATCAAGTTCAACCAAGGGTGGGGAAAATGTGGGTGAAGGGAGGGAGACAAGGAGTTCAAGCCCAGCCTCCCCACTGGTGAATGCCCTGAAACCCACAAGGCAAGAACCAATCTGCTCCAGGGAAGACCCCATCTCTGACCCCAGAGCCGCCACCAGACAGGATCCAGAATTTTACATGGCTACATACGTATTAATATTCTTTAGTTTCAGGTAGTTATCTAAGCCTTTCTTGAAACTCGCAACTGTTCCTGCTGTGACCAGCTCCTCAGGCAGGCTATTCCACAGATTTACAGTTCTTACAGTGAAGAACGCTTTTCTCCTCTGGAGATTGAATCATTTTTCCTCTAGCCAAAGGGAATGTCCCCTTGTCTTTTGAAAATAATTTTTCATCATACTTTTCGTAGGAACCATTTATATATTTATATAAATTAATGATGTTCCCCGGAGCCGTCTTTTCTCAAGACTAAATAAGTTCAATTCTTCTAACCTATCCTCATAACTAAGATGCTCCATTCCCCTCAAAAGTTTGGTTGATTGTCTTTGCACTCTCTCTCGCTTTGTTACATTTTTTCTATAAACTAGAGCCCAGAAATGAACAGCATATTCCAAATGAGGCCGCACCAATGCTTTATACAACGGTAAAATTACATCATTGTTCAGCGAGTTCTTGCCTCTTTTAACCCCTTACCGCCGGAGCCAATTTTGGCCTCTCTGACGGAGCCCCATTTTTGAAATCTGGCATGTGTCACTTTATGCAAGAATAACTTTTTGACACTTTAATCTATCCATGTGATTCAGAGATTGTTTTCTCATGACACATTGTGCTTTAAGATAGTAAGAAATTTTGGTCCAAAAAATGCTTGTTTATTTGTGAAAAATATCAAACAATCGTGAAAAATTTGAAAAATGTACCAATTTTAAAATTCAAAAATTTCTGCATGTAAGTCAGATAGTTATTCCACTCAAAATAGTTTATAACTAGCATCTACCATATGTCTGCTGTAGTTTGGCATAATTTTTTTAAATGTCTTTTTTTTATGACATTACGGGGCTTAGAAATGTAGTAGTAATTTTCAAATTTTCAACAAAATTTGCAATATACATTTTTTAGGGACCAGTCCAGTTCTAACGTGACTTTTATTGACCTGTATGTTAGATACCCCCATAAATGACTTCATCTAAAAAAACTACACCCCTTAAAGTATTCAAAACCGCATTTAGGAAGTTATTAACCCATTAGGTGTTTCACAGAATTAAAGCAAAGTGGAAGTGAAATTTCAAAATTTCACTTTTTTTGCAGATTTTCAATTTTTATACATTATTCACAAGAATACGGTAAATGTGATCAGGGATATGCAACTTAATATTGATTCCCCAGATTCTGCCGTTTTCAGAGATATCCCATATGTGGCCCTAGTGCATTATTTGGCTCAACCACAAGCCCCAGAATAGGAAGAGCACCTACTGGACTCTGGGGTCTCATTTTCATTACGATTTTATTTAGGGTCCATTTCAGGTTTGCGGACACCCTAAGGTGCTAAAACTTAATAAACTCCCCTAAAAAATACCCCATATTGGAAACTACACCCCTTAAGGAATATATCCAGGGGTGTAGCGAGCATATCGACCCCACAGGTGTGTCACAAAAATTTTTAGCGTTAGGCTGTGAAAATGAAAAAAACATTTTTTTCCCAATAATCTGCAATTTTATCTGAAAATGTTTAATTTTTACAAGGCATCCTGGTAAAAAAAGCACCCAAAACCTTGTTATGCAATTCCAAGTTCGGCAATACCCTACATGTGGGTGTAAACTGCTGTTTGGGCGCATGGCAGGGGGTACAAGGGAGGGAGTGTTATTTGGCTTTTGGAACGCAGATTTTGGTGGGGCCATGTCGCATTTACAAAGCCCCCAAAGTACCAGAACAGGTGAAACCTTCCAGAAGTCACCCCATTTTGGATTCAGCACGCCTCATAGATCTCATCTAGGGTGGTATTGTACATTTTGGGTGCACAGGTGTTCCAAAGTTTGTTTGTTTTTTTGTATTGGGCTATTTAAATGGGGGGAAAACGAAGTTCTGTCATTGTTTTTTGGGCCGTGCAGTATAAATGACAGGATATCTTTACTATGGGGGTCGGTACAATTGCAATGATATAGATTTTATATAGTTTTTTTTATGTTTTATTACTTTTACACAATAGAAATAGGTCTATAAAAAATTGCGTTTTTATGTTGTCCTGCTCTGATAGCCATAACGTTTTCAGTTTTCTGTATACGGAGCTGATTATGGGCTTGTTTTTTGTGGGATGAGTTGACATTTTTATTAGTACCATTATGGGGGGCAAATGCCGCTTGTATCACTTTTTATTAAGGTTTTTGTGAGGCATTTTGAACAAAATACAGCATTCCTGGTAGTGTTTTTTATTTTTATTTTTTACAGCGGTCACCGTGCAGTATAACTGACATACTAGTATTACTCAGCAGGTCGATAAGATTACAGCGATACCCAATTTGTATATTTATTTATGTTTTACTGCTTTTACACAATAAAAACACTTTTATTCAAAAAGTTAAACACGTTTTTGCATCGCCATAGTCTGAGAGCCATAACTTTTTTATTTTTCTGTGTAAGGAGCTGTGTAAGGGTTTGTTTTTGCAGAATAAGTTGACGTTTTCATTGGTTTCAAGACTTTTTGATCGCTTTTAAATCTGTTTTTTGTAAGGCAGGGTGAAGAAAATGCTGCAATCCTAGTAGTGTTTTTTATTTTTATTTTTAACAGCGCTCACCGTGCAGTATCCATTTACCAGTTAGCTTTACTTTCTGGGTCGATACGATTATGGTGATACCCTATTTATATAGTTAAATAATATTTATGCATCGCTGTCTTCTGAGAGCCATAACTTTTTTATTTTTTCTGTATACAGAGACGTGTAAGGACTTTTTTTTTGCGGGATGAACTGAAGTTTTAATTGGTACAACTTTGGCGTTTAAATGAGTTTTTGATCGCTTTTTATTCCATTTTATGTGCTGCAGGATGTACAAAAATCGCAAGTCTGTGACTGTTTATTGTTTTTGCTTTTTACGGCATTCACCATACGGGTTAATTAACATAAAATATTTATAGGGTGGGTCGTTATGCACGTAGCGATACCAAATATGGGTACTTTATTTATTTTTGATCTTTTTTGGGGCGATTGGCATTTGTAAAGGGGAAAAGGGCGGTGTACGTGTTTTATTTTATTTTTTGTGTTTGTGTTTTACTTTTTTTTCACTTTTGACATTTATTTTTACTTTTTTTTTCACTTTTTTTTACTTTTTCTTCTAACAGCAATCATCAGATTGCTGTTAGAAGGCAGGCCAGTGCACAGTACTAGTACTGTGTACTGGTCGCCATGACAACTACCTGTCACCATGCCCACAATGCATTGCGGGCATGGTGACGTCACAGATGACCCCAGGAAGTCCCGTTCACTTCCCGTGGCCATCAGGTAGGAGATCGCTGCTGAACTGCAGTTCGGCAGCCGCCGGGAAGCAGGCAGGAGGAGCTCACTCCTCCTGCCTGCGGTTTCATTATTGCAGCCATGACAGGCTGCAGTAATGAAGCGGTAATCACCCGGGGCCGGAGCTCACTCCGGCCGCGGGTGATACGGCATGTGGCCAGTGGTAATTTACCACTGGTCCCATGTTGCGATGCCCGCGCGATCGCCAGGACGTATGCATACGTTCATTTGCGGGAAGTCACTTCCCGCTAGGGCGTATGCATACGTCCTATGTCGGGAAGGGGTTAATACACGCCAATATCTTGCTTGCCTTAGAGGCAGCTGCATACTGTTCTGTAGTCTATGATCTACAAGAATGCCCAGATCTTTCTCAACAAGCGATTCTCCCAGTTTTTCTCCCCCTAGGACATATGATGCCTGTAGATTATTCGTACCCAGATGCAGAACTGTACATTTACCCACATTGAACCTCATTGTTGCAAACGGGCTGAGGGCGGCGTCGCAGCCCTGTCTGTGCCCCCGCTAACAGGACGAGTGCCGCCGCTGCCCGGGTGTCGGGCAACGGGCGCACTCGCCCCACTGTGCGCCGGTACTCAACCGGCCGCGCTCCAGTGTCTCAGCAGCCTCCTGCTGTCCAGCGCACGCGCGCCGGTAATTGGCTAACTGCCGGGCGCTGCCTCTATATTACCTGGGCGCTTCCGCCCACTCCCTGCCAGATCTTTAGTGCCTTTGCCTATTGAGAAAGCGTTCCCTGTCATCTTGTTCTGATTTTCCGTGTACCGTACCGTTTGCCTCTGTCTCCTGAGCACGAACCTCTGCCGCCTGCCCAGACCTTCCTGCCTGTCCACGACCACGAACCATTGCTATCTGTCCTGACCTTCTGCCTGTCCCCGACTACGAGCCTGCCTTACGATTTTGTACCACGCTATACCTCGGCTGCCATCGCAAGCAAGTCGCGTCAGGGGTAGCGACCTGGTAGACTCACGCCACAGCAAGTCCATTCCGCTTTGCGGCGGGCTCTGGTGAAAACCGGGACCTACTTAAACTCCGCTCCCTGGCGTGGTTTACATCATCGCTTGCGGTGGTCCAGTGGATCCACTTCTACGTCCGGTATCGTTACAGTAAGATCCGTCCATGGATCCAGCCAAGGTACCGTTGCCCAGTGTGGCGGACCTCTCTCGAGTGGTTGCCCGACAGTCTCAGCAACTGGCCCAGCAGGCACAACAGCTGGATCAATTGACCACCATGATGCAGCAGCTCGTCACCTCCTAGGAGCAGTCTCCACCTCCTCCCGTGGCCGCTCCCACTCCACGGCCACTGACTCTTGGGGCCCAACTTCGTTTGCCCGCTGCCCCCCCCAAATTTTGAGGGCGCCCCCCAAGCTCGGGAAAGGGGTTTTCCTCCCCCAGTGCCCCATGCACATCGATTTAAATGGGGGGGACCAATTTTTTTTCTGAACATCCAAGGGGGGTTTTTGTGGTCAGCCTTTTTTCCCGGGGGAAGGCCCGGGTTTGGGGCTAAACCTCTCGGGGAAAGAAAGCGATCCGGTGACTGCGGACCTCCCTTTCCCTTCCTCCAAAATTCTCATGCTTCGGGGAGCCAGCAGGGGCACTTTTTGGGGAGACACCCCCATTTTTTGAACCTGCCCGGGGGCGAATCCTCGCCCGGAGATTATCAGAAACATGTTCACACCCTGGGCCCCAAACCCTTTTAAAAAGGGCCTTTCCAGCAGTGTTAAGGACCCCCTTTCAGCAAAGATTGCCGTCCTCCCTTAAACGAATTTAAACCACCCCGGGCCCCCGCATAGACTGCACTTCGCGAAGGCAAAAGAGCTTTGCCCCAAATCGTGATCTGGTGCACCACGCCCCTCCGCCACCCCTGGCTTCCCCGGTTTTTTTCCCGAGGCCTCCACTGCCGCTTTTCCCTTTTTCCATCTGGGGAAAAAGCCCATCAGGTGATCAAGGGTCACATTTCTGAACAGGAAATTATCTCTTGGGGGTGCAAAAAAAGCTGTGTCTGTACTGCGCCATCCCGGATAAATTTTCCCGAGGGGCTTTTCCGCTTCGCCCCCCAACCCTCTGGGGAAAAGCCCGCACCATCCTGTTGGGGGGGCATTTCCCCAGGGAGAACCCATCCTCTTTCCCCCCTGGAAAATTGCCCCGGTTTGGGGATCAGGAAAAACTCGGGGCCTTTGTATTCCGGGTCCTCTTTCCCCCGGGCTCCGGGTTCCCCCCGCAAAAAATTTTTTTCCAACGCCGCCCTTGTGTCCCGGGATCACTTCCAGTGGTTAACTGGGATAAGCCGTTTTGGGGATATCCTCGGTCACAAGGGGAAGGGTCCTTGGGGAACCCCCTTTTGTTTTCAGACCAAGCCCCCCCGGTTTACCCCCCACTGGGCGTCCTGCCCCAAGAAAACTCCCCCCTACTGCTGTCCTTTGGCCTTTCCCTTTTGATCCTTTTGGGACTTCCCCTGGTTCAGCGCCATCCCCTAGCTCAATTGGGAAAACAGGGCGAGGTTTTGTGGCTGGGGGCCTGACTTCCAGAACCCCTTGCCTTAGCCCAAAAGGGCCCGGGGCCTCTGCTTTTTTTCCCAACCGTCCCCAGGCCCCCCTCCCGGGCCCGCCCCCCGGAAATACCGGGGTTATGCAAATTTTTTCCCCTGAGAAGCAGGGCCGAGACCCTTCCCCTCCCTCGCCCCCCAAAGACGCCCCCATTGACTTAAATTCCGGGGAAACCCTCCCCCCCCAGGGCAGGGTTTTACCCGCTGTCCCGGGGCCCCGGGGGGACCCAGGCCATGTCGACCCACAATTTGGGAAAACCTTTAGAAGGGGTTCATACACAAATCCACCTCTCCGGGGGGGGCTGGATTTTTCTTAGTACAGAAAAAAGGGGTGGCTCCCGCGGGTTTGGGAAAACTATCCGGGGGCTTAATTAAAAACACGGGGAAGAACCGGGTTTTCCCTTGCCATTGATCACAGAACGTTTGACTGGCCTTCGTGGAGCAAAGATTTTTTTTCAAATTTGACCTGCCAGGGGGCCCACTACCTCAATCCGCATTCGAGAGGGGGGAAGAGTGGGGGAAAAACTGCTTTTTAAAACCCTTGGGGTGGGGCCAAATTTGAGTACCTTCGTTTATTTCCCTTTCGGTCTGTGCAAGCCCCACAGTCCCTTTCCCCCAAAATTTTTAAATGATATATTCCCGGGGTTTTCCTCTATACTTGTATTTTGGGGTTCTACCCCAACGAAATTTTGGGGTTTTTCTCTGATTTGGAGACTCATCCTCCCAAAGTCCACCGGGGTTAGAGGGGGCTACGTGCCAACCACCTCCTTTTGCCAAATTAAGAAATGTCTCTTCCACCAACCAGCCTTTCCCTTCCTTGGAAAAGGCAAACTCACCCCGGGTTTTTCAAAATGGGTCCTGCCAAGTTTTGTTTTCCCTTTTTGCAGTGGGGTAGGCCCCGGGGGGTCTACGAGCCATAAAAACCTTTTCCCGGGGTTCTCTAATTACCCAACGACAGTTTTTTTTCTGCACTAAAATTCCCACATTTGGAGGCCCATCCTTGCAACCCAACCCCAAAGAAAACACCAAACCCCCCGGCCCCCCCGGGCCCCAGAACCCCAAAAAGGCAAATTTGTCCCACCAAACCTGATAACCGAAAAGCCATTCCCTTTTTGGGGGTGATGCCTCCTTTCCCGGGCAGGCGCAATTCTTAAAAGCAATGGGCCTTTAAAGGGAAATGGGCCCGGCCTTCTTTTTCCCAAAACCTTCTCCCCACGGAGAAAAAATTTCACCATCGGGGATCGGGGGGTTGGGTGCTATCAAGCTGGGGCCTTTGAGGAATGGCATTATCTTCGGGGGGAGCACGGATCCCATCACCAAATTTACTCTGGGCCAAAAAAATCTTCAGTACCCCCCAAATCGGGCCCCAAAGCCCAATCCCTTCCCAACCGGTGGTCCCCCTTCTTTCTCGCCTTTGACTTTTCCCAAAACAAATTTTTTACCGGGAGAGAAAACTTTAAAGGGCCGATTTCCTCTCCCGTATCTCCAAATTTTTTTTGGGAGGAGGGGGGGTTTTCCCCAGCAAATAAAATTTCCCCCCCAAAAGCCTGATATCTGCGGCCCTCCGGGGGATCTTTTGGGAAAGGGGCCTCCCGGGGGGAGCTATGAAAGCAAAGAATTTTCCGTAATTGTTGGGGCACATTTTTGCCGCCCTATAAAGCGCAATATTTGGGGGAAATGCGCTTGCAAAAATGCGGTAAAATAAGCCCGGTGAACCCTAAACCCCAATAAAGAATTCCGGCCGTCTGTTTTTCACTAGGCCCCGGCCCCCACCCTGTGGAAAATTTACCGGGGATAAATGGAAATTTACCCGTCCCATTGGGGCTCAATACTCACATAATGAAAATTTTCGTTTTCCCATTTTTAACAATGTTTTTAAGATTTACTGATACAAAATTTCCCTAAGGGGGAAAAAATTTAAAATTTAAATGTTACATAGTTTTTCTTTGTTTGCAGGGTGAAAAAAAGACATACGTCCATCCACTTCACCCCAAATTTTCCCAAAGTGTTTTCTAAAGGGGTTTTAAAATTTGACCCGAAGGGAAGGGAAAAAACCCCCCTGAGGTAAAAGCCAATTGTCCCCATGTTTTGGGGGAAAAAAAAACCCTTCCCCGACTCCCAATCTAGCAAACGGGAAAAAATACCTTGGGTCAACGCCCTCTCTTCAGAAACCTAGTCACTATAATTTGTTATATTCCATCTAGAAATGGGGCCCCAACCCTTCCCAAATCCAGTAAATATGCCCTTGTTTTTATTACATCTAAAATGTATCCAGCCCCTTTTTCCCCAGTTTCCTAGTCACTAAAACTTTTTATATTAAAATTAAAATGTATCCAAAGACCCTTTTCGGGAACCTAGTCACTAAAAATTTTGTTTTTATTATCCCACTTCAGAAATGCATCCAAGTCCTTCTTGAACCCCTTTTATAAATTTTCACTATGAAAATTTCCTCTGGAGAATATTATTATTTTTATTATTTTTTATTTTTTTTAAAAGGCCATTGTTTCCGGGGCGCTGTACTTTTCGGGGGGTTACTTTACTTTACATAATCAAAAAAGTACGTGAAAAGGGGAAAAATGAAAATTTGGCCCCCAAACCAGGGAGAGGGGAAACCCTACCCCGAGGGCTTACAATCTACAAGGGGGGGGGGAAAGGGAGACAGGAGGTGAGGGGCAACATTTTGGGGGGAAGAGAAAGTGAAAAAGTTTGTAAAGGGTTTGGGGAAAACCTAAAGAAATGGTTTTTTTTGGTTTTTAAACTGGTGAAAGGGGAAAGGGAAAAGCCCTGATGGGTTGGGGCAGTGAGTTCCAGAGTGGGGGTGAAGCAGGGGGAGAATCTTGGGGGCCGGGTTTTGTGTGGGGAAATGAAAGGGGGAAGGCCGGGAGAAGGTCCTTGTGGAGCGGAGAGGCGTGGGGGGAGATTTTTTGGAAATTAGGGCAGAGATGTAGGGGGAGGGGGGGGTTTGTGGAAAAGGCCTTGTGGGTCTTTGGTTTATATTGAAATAAAATTCCCGCGGGGCCAATGGGAAGCCGGGAAAGGGATTGGCAGGGGGAAGGGAGAGGAGTAGCGGGGAGAGAGGTGGAAAGAGGGGCAGCAAGTTAAGAGGGATTGGAGGGGAGCGGGGTTGTACCCTGGGGGGAACTGGAAGGAGGGTTGCAGTAGTCTAGGCGGGGGGGTTTAAAAAGGGCAGGGAACCAGCTTTTTTTGAAAGGTAATACCGGGAATGAGCAAAATCCCAAAATGTTTTTCAGGGGGAAAGGCGGCGGGCAAAAAGGTTTGAGGGTTTGGTTGTTTTTGGTTTAAAAGAAAAAAGCAGAGCCCAAATTTAAACCCCAAACAGCGGCCCCTTGGGGGCCCGGGTAAAAAGTGTAGAGCCTTTGACTGAAATTTGGGGAGTTCGGGGGCGGGGGTAAATTTATGGGGAAAATTGATGAGTTTTTTTTTCCCCCCCTTTTTAGTTTTGGGAGACTTGGTTGAGAAAAGGGGGAAAAAATGGGGGGACAACTTCGGGGAACCCGGGGGAGAGTGGGGAAAAAAGTGAATTGGGCCAGAGATGTAGATTTTGGGTACCCAATCAGCTTTACAGGGGGTAATAAAGCCTTTGTGGGGCCTATGAGCGGGCCCGGGGCCCCAAGGGGTGTGTTTGAGAAAGTAGGGACCCAGGACTGCCCCTTTGGGGGACCCCCAAAACAGAGAGGGGCCCGGGGGGGGGAGGTGAGAAAGAATGAAGAGTGAAATTTCCCCAAACAAAAGGAGGTAGAGGGGATCCGGGAAAGAGCCAATTTCCCTGTTTCCGGGGAGGAGGGGTTTTGTAAGGGGGGAATGGTCGACTTGTCAAAGGCAGGGGGAAGGGTCCAAGAGGAGGAGAAAGGGAGAGTGGCATACTTTAGCGTTATTTAAAATCATTATGATTTTGGGTTTAGGGGGTTTCGGTAGAGTGGTGGGGTTTGGGAAACCCAATTTTTATGGTCAAGAAGAGATTTGGGAGGAGAGATGGGGGGGACAGCTGAAGATAAACGTGCTGCTCGGGGATTTTTGGAAGCAAAAGGGAGAGTGAGATGGGGGCATAGTTGGACAAGAAGGGGGGTGGGGGTTTTTGTTTTTTTTTAGGATTGGAGTGATAAAAATTTTTTAAAAAGCAAAGGGAAGATCCAGGGGTTATTGATAGGTTGAAGAGATGGGCGAGTCCCGGGGATGATAGAAGCCCGGGGGTTGGATGGGGGGGGATGGCAGGGGGTTAAAAGACTACAGGTAGTGAGGTTGGATTTGGACGGGCAAGGGGGAAGACCCTTGTCATAGTGACCGGGGGGAAGCAATTTAAAAGGGGGAAGACGGGTTGAAAGGGGGGTTTAAGGGGGGGTTGGTGGGGGACGGGGGCTAAACTTTCTTGATGGGGTTGATTTCGGGAGGAATTTGAAGGCAAAAGTCATTGTGAAAAAAGGGGATGGGGGAGGGGGTTTGGGGGCGGAAAAAGGGGAGTTAAAGGGTTTTTAAATAATTGTCGGGGGTTTGGGGGCAGGGGGATATAGAGTGGGGGGGAAATAGTTCTGTTTTGGGCTGAGGGGGGGTGCGGCCCTTAAATGCCCTCAGTGAGTTTTTTGTAAAAGGGCCAAAGTCATCAATGGAGGGGAGTTTTCTTCCAGCGGCGTTCAGCAATTTTTGGAAACTCGTCTAGCTGTTTGGTAGAGTCTGTGTTTCCCAGGTTTTCTGTTGATTTTTGGGGGGGTTCCGTTTTTGTGGAGAGGAGCGACTGGTTTAAGGGCCGGTGAAAGATTGTATGGTTTTTAGAAATTTGGTGCGTCGGGGCATTGAAAGAAATAGTGGAAAAGGGTAAGAGAGTCAGAAGGTTTTGGGGGGTTTAATTTTTTAGGGTTTTCCCGCGGGGGCGTACGGATATGAAAAAAGGGGGAGCAGGTGGGGGGGAGATATTGGTGAAGGTAAGCAGTTTTGGTCAATTAGGGGGGTGGAGAGTTAGAAGGGCAATAGGGGGGGAGAGGGGGGTGAAGATGGGGGGTTATGTGTGGCCCCTCTTTTGGAGTGGCTCCTGAGGGCCATTGGGAAGGTTGAAGGGGGGGAGCAAGTGAAAGGGGGTTTTTGGGGAAACAGAAGTGGGGGGGGGCGATTTGGGGGTTGAGTTTCTCCCTGGATAGTGGGGGTGTCTTGGGGAAAAAGGGGAAAAAAAAAAGCCAGGAAGCAAAGTGGTCAAGAAAAGGGAGTGGGAGGGGCCCGGGGAGTTTTGGGGAACCAAAAAGCCACTTGGGGGGTCGGGGGGGGGGTAGATCGGGGCAGAGTGCACTTCAAAGGGGAAGATTGAGGAAGGCCCGAGGGGGAAACGGGGGGCAAAAAGGGGCAGGTTCAGCAGGAGGAGGCCGAAGCCTCCACCATGCTTTTACCAGGGCCCAGGGGTGGGTTTAATTAGGCCGCCCAAAAGAGAGTGCGGCAGGGGGACTGGGGTTTTAAGGGGGGGCAGCCCCGGTTTCAAATCAGACCCCAAGGGGAAAAGTAGGGGTTTCTTTAGGGTGAACAAGTCATGTAAGTTTTGGAAAATTTATTTCATACAAACCCCCGCATTTCCAAAGAAACTCCAAGGGGAAGGGTTTTGGGGGGGGCCGGGGCAGAGGGGTTTTGTATCGGGGTTAAGGGAAATTGCGGGAAAAAAGTATTGGGGGTCCCGTTGAGGGGGGCAGAGGGGCTTTTTGGGGGGAAAGTGCGGGGGGGGCCCCGGGTTTGGGGGGTATGTCCCCGGAAGCCCAAAAAAACAGTGAGGGGGGAGTAAGGGGCAGTAGGGTTTGACTGATTTTTCAGGGTTTTTTTGGTGGCGGGGGGCATTAAAAAAATGAGGAAAGGTTGGGGGCGGGGAGGGCAGGGGTTAGGGGTAGAATGCGGGGGGGATGTAAGTTCATTGTCCAGCGGGGAAATTTGGGGATAAAAAAGTAATGTAGGGGATGGGGGATAGCGATATTTAGGGGAAAAAAGAGCAAGTGTTAGATCACAGTTGGGCATTAAAATGTTGGCTGGGGCAGGGGGGATGGAAGGGGCTCTCTGTGGGGGGAGGTTTTATGGAGGGGCTCTCGGCTGGGGAATTTATGGAGGGGACTCTCTCTGGGGCGGGTTTTTTGGGGGGGCGGGGTTCTGGCTGGGGAAAGTTGGGTGGAGGCGCTCACGGGTGGGAAAAGTTGATGGAGGGGACTCCCTTGGGGTTGGGGGAGTTGATGGGGGGGCGCTCTCTCTGGTGGGGGCAGGGTTTTTTGGAGGCGCTCTCCGGCTGGGACGGGGGGAAGGGGGGCAGTCCCTGGCTGGGGACAGGTGATGGGGGGCAGTCTCTGGCTGGGACAGGGGAAAGGGGGGGAGGGCCCCCGGCCCGGGGCATGATGGGGCAGTCTCTGGGTGGGGGGCAGGTATGGGGGCATCTCTGGTGGGACAGGGGATGGGGGCGTCTCTGGTGGGGCAGGTGATTTGGGGGCAAAATCTCTGGCTGGGGGCAGTTTGATGGAGGCCTTCTGGGGGTTTGGGACATTGATGGAGGCGTCTCTGGGGGACAGTTGATGGAGGCCTCCTGGCTGGGCGGGTTTATGGGGGCCTCTCGGCTGGGCCCGGTTTTAAAGGAGGGGCTCTCTGGCTGGGAAAGGTTTTTATGGAGGGCTCTCTGGCTGGGACGGTTGATTTGGGGGCGGCCCCCTCTGGGTTGGGGCGGTTTTATGGGGGCGCCCCTTTTGGCTGGGGGACGGTTTATGGAGGGCGCCCCTCTGGCTGGGACGGTTGATGGAGGGCCCCAAGGGCATTAAAAATTTTTTTTTTTTAAATTTTGCAACCCGTAAATTTGGAAAAAAATGTTTGAGACAGAAATCTGCCTGGAAAAAGGGAGAGTCCCGTGTGGAGTGGGGGGTCGGGCTTTTTTTCAGGGGGGTTGCTTTCGGCGGGGGGAAATTTGCAGGCTTTTTTATTAGAGGGCCAGGCACTAAGTTAACAGGGGGTGGCGAGTATTTGGGGTTTAAAAGCAGACCATCCGGGGTTTTGGGGTCCCAGACTGAAAAGCCGGGTTTTTGCTGCCAGCCCGACAAGCACTAAGCTTAAAAAAGGCAAACGCATCAGAGGGTCCAATCTCAGGAAACTGCTCAAGCCCCCCAATTTTGGTTTGGGAAAGGGGGCCCCCCGTGAAAAACTGTAAAACAGGGGGCAAAAACTGTGTGGGACCAAAAGGGTTTTTTTTAGTCATTTTTTTCCCCAAATTGCCTCAGGGCAGGGGTTTAGGCTGGCCAGGGCTAGAAAGGCAAGGATTATGCATCCACAAACCTTAGCCCAAAGGAAACCCGAGAAAAAGCAAGTTAGCTCCTGGAAATCTGTGTACAGTGCTGCAGGCACCAGAGGGGGGATGCAGATGCCCAAAGATGGAGTGTTACCTTGCGGCTGCAACCCGGGCCGGTAGGCCCCCCAGATACAGAGCAGATGGAAACTTTTGTTCTGTACGTGTAGTCGGTCACCGGGGGGCTCCAAAAAAAGTTTTTTTAGGGGTTCAGGGCCAAAAAGATTCTGGGAAACCCAGCAGGGTGGAGGCAGGGTTTTGGAGGTTTAATTGAGGGAGAGTGAGGAGTATTCAGCAGACGCCCCAGCAAAGCCAAATGCCGGGGGGGTGGGGTGGGCGGGGGGGGGTACCACAGTTTCACTGCTCTTTTAAAATAAAGAAACCCCTTTTTTTTTAGTAGAAACTTTTTTTCCCCAAAACGTAGGGATGTCCCCCCCCTTTTTAGATACAGTTTCCCGGGTTTTTTAAAAAAAAATCTTGGGAGGATCTCTATATTGGCCCTTAAAATAAATTTAAAAAATATTTATTATTTCCCCCCCCCAAGGGCCGTCCTTTTTTTCTAAACCCAAAACCCTAAAACCTTTTCTAATTTTTTCTGGGTATTGCATTAAACCCCTCCCTTTTTTTATTTTTGAAAGCCCGCCCTTTGTACCTGTTCAAAACTTTCAATGTTTTTTTCCTGTGCACTGGTGCCCCCAAAATGTACACAATATTTTCCCTGGGGGTCTAACCAGTGACTTGTAAAGTGGGAGAATAATGTTCTCATCATGTGCATCTATGCCCCCTTTTAAAACAACCCATATCCTTTTTTTCCTTGGGAAGGGTGCTGCTTTTACACGGTTTTTACTGTTAAATTTTTTGTCACCAGGATCCCAAGTCCTTCCCATGTCACTTTTTTCCCAGTGTTTTTCCATTTTAAAATTAATCATGTAATCATGTTTTCCTTCCCCCTGTGCATTTAACCCTTTCATTTAAACAAATGTTTTAAAACCCCATCTCCCTTCTCTGCCCAGGGCCCCCTAACCTATCCAATCCCTTTTTAAAAAAAAACATAACTGGGGATTTTTATTTTATTTTTTTTTTAAAAATTAAAGACAAAAAAAAAAAAAACACAAAAATGCCCTTTTTCCCCCTTTAAAAAACACCAAACCCCCCCCCCAAAAAAAATAAATAAAAAAGATGTAATTTAGTATGCTGATGAAAAATGACCTTATAAATTTTTCACCTTTTTTTTAAAAAAATAATGGGAATTAAATTATTAGAAACAGGAAAAAACCCCGGGGTGGGGTCCAAAAGAAAAAGCCGGGAAAATTTAAAGGAAAGGGAATAAAAAACCAAAAAAAAAAGGTTTTAGTACTAAAAAAAAGGAGGGCATGAAGAGGGCCCAAAAACTGTAAGGTAAAGTGGCAGCAAAGCTGGGGGACAGAAAAAAAATGTTGCCATTGAAAGTAAAACTAACCCCCCAAAAAATTTTTTAACTATATAAATTGTAAAAAGATTAAAAAAAGAAAATGTTGGCCCTTTGAAAAATAATGAGGGAGTTTTGTGGAGGGGCGTTTAAAAAAGCAAACTTATTTTTTTTTCCCCCTGTTTTTTCCGAGGAGGGTGACCTTTCTGTTTATGACAAGGGAGGGTAAACTCCCCAAATTAAAGTTTCTTTCAAACCCCGGAAGGGAATTTCAGGGTCCGCCCTTTAAAAAGAATTTAAAAAAAAAAAAATCACCAGGGCCTTAGTTTTTACACCCATGTCTCCCAAAAGAGTTAAAAAATGTCATAGATAACCCCCATTCTTAATAAATTTTTGGGCTGTTTTTAAAAACCCGTGTGCTAAAAAAAAAAATATGGGAAAACTTTGGGGCCCAAAAAAAAGCAAAAATACACCCTAGATAAATGCAAAAAAGGGGGGGACTTTTGGGGTTTTTAAGGGAAAAGAGTTGCAAGCGTAAAATACTTTTTTTAAAAGACATAAAATACCCAAAGGTCACTTATTTTGTATTAATATTTTCTGGGTAAATTTTTTTTTATTTTTTTAGCAAAAAAAGTATGATAAAAAAATCTGACTCCACTCGAAAAACCTATTTAAAAACAGCAAAGAAAAAGGGAACTAATTGTTTTATCCCAAAGGCGAAACACCTAAAAAAAATTAAAAAGAAAAAAAAAAGGTAAAAGATTAAAAGACTGCCCTGACCACCAAATTATCCCCATGTCCACGAATATGCAAGTCCCCACACACTAAACCATACAAAATTTCCATAAATTTTTCTTTAAAAAAGGGGAAAAATTTTTGGGGAAAAAATTGGGAAAAAATTTATTTTAGTCCAATTTGCCTGCCCATTGTATTCTTCCGCACCCTTTTCTACCCAAAAAACCAGAAAAACCTACCCAAAAAAAATATAATTCCCCTTATGTTACAGTATTAATGTTTTTTTAAAGAATATTAACCCTTTTAAGGACCAAGCGTTTTTTTCATCATGGTTGTTTTTTCCTCCCCGCCTTCCAAGAGCCATAACTTTTTGATTTTTTTCATCTATATAGAAAGATGAGGGTTTTTTTGGTGGGGGACAAAATTTACCTTGTAAAGGTTCCATTAACCATACCATATAATGTACTGGGAAACCCCCCAAAATGTGGCATGGAGTGTGAATAAAACTTAATTGCACCATTTTTGTGGGGGTTTCATTATTATGGAGTTCACTGTGCAGTATAAATGGCTTGTTATCTGTATTTTGCAGGACAGTATGATTCCAATGATACCAAATGTGTGGAGCTTTCATTGTGTTTCAAAAAAATTTGCATTGCAGAACCATATTCTACAACTAATAACTGTTTTTGTTTTTCATCTATGGACAAGCGTAAGAACTCATTTCTTGCTGACTGAAGTGTAATTTTTATTTATATCATTTTGGGATAAATGCGACTTTTTGATCACTTTTTATTACAATTTTTTTGGGACATAAAATGATCAAGACTGCATTTTTCGCATTGGGAATTTTTTTTCTGGTATGGTATTTACCATACAGAATAAATGATGCTATGTTTCGATAGATCAGACTTTTACATATGCAGAAATACCTTTTTTTGTGTCACTTTTTATTTTTTTAATTTCTTAAATGACAAAAGGAGGGTGTTTTAAACTTTTAACACTTTTTATAATTTTTTTCTATTTTTAGAACTTTTTTTCTTAACTTCTTCATGTATTCTCCCTAGGGTACTTGACCACTTGGGCTACAATTGCTTGTACTCCATTTTGCACTATGGCAGGAAGTCATAGGAGCAATAGGATGGCAGCCATGAAAGCCTTTATTAGGCTTTTGCCTGCCATGGCAACCTCTCGTCAGTAGCCGGGAGCATGGAACGGAATCAGTCGCTGAGCCCACTCCATACGCGGTGGGTGTATTGCCCCTAGATTTTCAGATAAGTGAAACTTGTATGTAACACTTCATAACGCCAAACCAAAACTGAATTTTTAGTTTGGTATAATTTATGTGGGAACAGATCTCTTACTGTAAAAATAGATACACTGGTCCCTAAAGTTACAGTGGGCTAAGAATACAATATTTTCCCGGGACACTGTGTCTTGAAACCACACTTAACATGCAATGTCATATACACTGCAAATCTACAGAACATGAGATTGACTAGAAGATCCAGCCAATTATCAAGAACATTTTACTTGTATTTGAGAAATGTATTCACTGATTGGCAGTCTAGTAGTGATTTTCTAGTACC
>JAODAL010028123.1:0-53825 GCA_025379985.1 Phyllomedusa bahiana
TAAAAAAATAGGGGGAGACCTAAGGGGGGGGTACTGTAATGGGGGCTGGTGTGGCTGCCCACGACCACCCCCCATGCTGCCCGGGCGACGGCTCACTTACCCGTCCACGCTCCTGTGTACGCTGATCCTGCCTGTCCCGGCCTCCGCGCGTGTACCCGCTGCCGAGGGCGCGCGCGTGACGGCTGGTCTGGATTTAAAGGGCCAGCGTCCCGGTAATTGGTCTATTGCCGGGCGCTGGTCCTATTTAAGGGACGCCCCCAGCACTCTCTGCCAGTTCGTTGGTGTGCGTTACCTTGTCTATAGAGTGTTGGAAGTCCTGCCTGATTACCCATGTACCAGTCCGTCCGCTACGTTTCCTGACCTCGCCTGTTTGCCGCCTGTCCTGGCCTTCTGCCCGTCTCTGACCACGAACCTCTGCCACCCGTCCTGACCCTCTGCCTGTCCTCGACTACGCCTCTGGATTACGATTCTGTACCACGCATTACCCCTGCCGCCATCGCATGCAAGTCACGTCAGGGTAGCGACCTGGTAGCCTCACGCCGCAGCAAGTCCATCCCGCTTTGCGGCAGGCTCTGGTGAATACCGGGGGGCTACTTAGACTCCGCTCCCTGGCGTGGCTTACGTCATCATCGCTTGCGAATCCGCCATACCCGTGACAAGTACAAGATGGGTCTTTCAACAAAACTGGGCTGCGCCAAAGTGAAAACATGTAATTAAATTGTGTACTGATAATAATAGGTGGTTTTTGCACCTATGAAATACAACACCAATTACTAGCAAATTTCGGTATGGTAATATCTGTACAAGATGGGTCTTTTAACAAAAATGGCCTGCGCCAAAGTGAACAAAACCTAATTAAATTGTGTACGGATAATAAAACGTAGTTTTTACACCTATAAATACACCTGCGGTGACTAGAAAAGTTCTGTATCCTATTGTAAGTACAAAGTGGGTCTTTGAACAAAACTGAGCTGCGCCAAAGTGAAAAACATGCAATTAAATTGTGTACTGATAATAATAGGTGGTTTTTGCACCTATGAAATACAACACCAATTACTAGCAAATTTCTGTATGGTAATATCCATACAAGATGGGTCTTTTAACAAAAATGGCCTGCGCCAAAGTGAACAAAACCTAATTAAATTGTGTATGGATAATAAAACGTGGTTTTTGCACCTATAAATACACCTGCGGTGACTAGAAAAGTTCTGTATCCTATTGTAAGTACAAAGTGGGTCTTTGAACAAAGCTGGGCTGCGCCAAAGTGAAAAACACGTAATTAAATTGTGTACTGATAATAATAGGTGGTTTTTGCACCTATGAAATACAACACCAATTATTGGGCTGCACCAAAGTGAAAAACACGTAATTGAATTGTGTACGGATAATAAAACATGGTTTTTGCACCTATAAATACACCTGCGGTGACTAGAAAAGTTCTGTATCCTATTGTAAGTACAAAGTGGGTCTTTGAACAAAACTGAGCTGCGCCAAAGTGAAAAAAAAACCTAATTAAATCGTATACAGATAATAAAAGGTGAGTTTTTCACCTATCAAATACACCTGCAGTTAATAGAAAAGATCTGTATCCTAATATAAGTACAGGCTGCACAAAATACAAGCTAATATTTCACCAAAAACTGGCCAAAAACTGTTAATAAAAACCCATTTCAATGCAGGGTCAAAGCAGAGTCTGGGCTGCACAATATCCACTCTCCTTTCAAAAGCCTGCCTGCCAGCCTGTCTGTCTGTGTTCGCCCGCACCCCCCCCCCCTCCGGCCCCCTCTCCCTCCGTGGCTGTACAGCGCTTTATGCCCCTTTAAAATTCTCAGCCTAAGTAACTAAAAACTGAAATTCTTTAATCTACCTATGTTCTAATGTTCACAGCTAAAAGCATAGTTGTCTGTGTGAACAAAGAGAACTGTTTCGCTGAGCTGTATTGAGAGAGACCTAGCACACGTCCTGCTCTTATGAGACACAGACACACACTGATGCTGAACAGGAAGGGCTGTTCTATGTAAAACGAGGTCATGTGATTTTTCCAGCCAATCACAACCATACACATCCCAGTCATGACGTCGCACACCCAGCTCACCCTGCTCTTTTCTCTAAGCTGATTTGCTGGCCGCTAAAATGACAGGAAGCGCCGAAAATGGCGCGATATTAATAGATTATGCGCAGATTTTCACCTAAATTATCACGTGATCGAAAAATTCCGATCAACCTAAAAGACGTGCCGATTTCAACTTTGTCGATAATAACACTAATTAAAGGTGTTTTCTCACCACAATGATTAGCTTTAAACATGTAGGCAAAGGTAAATAAAGACTAATACCAAATATATTGCTGTTCTGATTTCTCTTTGTTTAGGACATAAAAGAGACTTTATCTACTGCTTAAGTACACAAGTTCCCTTAGGTTACTGACCACCTCTCTCACTTCTCTCTTACTGCTCTGATTGCTCCAAGTTGACCATGATGAGTCAATCCCTGCTGAGTCTTATCAATCGAACAAGAGCTAGTTTATCTAAGTCAATGACAAGTTTTAACCCTTTCCAGCTCTGTAGTTTTGTGCACTACAGTTTATGAACCTCCAGCACTCATGTCACCATAGCAGAACCAGTTAGGAATAGCAGAGCTAACATGCCTATGACTTCTGTAGACCCATCCACAGTGTCACGGGTGCCCCTGCGACCCTCAACCCGGGTCGCAGGCGCACCTGTGCCCCCCAATCTAGAGGCGCCGCTGCCCGCATGACGGGCAGTGGACGCGCTTGTCCTACGGGCCGAGTCCCGACTCACTTACCCGGCCACGCTCCCGCTGCTGCTCCTGTCTCCTGACGCGCACGTCTCTGCTCCCTAGGGCACGCGCGCGCCGGCTCAAATTTAAAGTGGATGTATTGCTTCTTTAGTTCGACTGATTCATACTGCTCTTAGCTTCTCAACTCTGGAAATGCAGGGGCGTTTCTTCCCCTCCCAGCTGGGTGAAATCATCCTCCCCTTCACTGTGCATGCTGGCTCCTGAGATTCCCTCCTCCCCCTGAGTCCACATGTCACTGTGTCTCTCCCTGCAGTCGTATTTTGTAAGAGCTGTATACATACCACAGGCTGCATTCAATCTAGACTGAGCAACTGAACTCTTCTCCTCTCACAGCTGGAGATGCTCTATGAAAGGCACAGATCTCGCTTCTATGCAGGAGAGTTAGGCACCGGGACAAAAATGTTTTCTCATTGTAGAATCTGTTGCAGTCTGTTTCTGCTGGGTGTGGAGAGAGAAAATGCTACGGCCCCTAACTATGAGTCAGGCAGGGATCGACACAAATTGTGCTATTTCCTGATTGTGTAAGCCCTTCAGTGTAATTCTGTTTCTTCTGCCTGTATAAAGTGAAAATGTGATGGTCCCTTACTCTGAGTGACAGACACAGCTCCGTGAATTTGACCGGGGGCTGTACAGAATGTAAATGAGCTCTCAGCTAGTGAAATGCAAGGAGGAGGGATCCTGAGGGATTCGACCAGGACTGGATATCAGTGTAAACAAAAACACAAGATAAGGAATACTGTGAATACAAGACAGCTTTGCTAATAACATCCAATTGCAAAATTGCTTGTTTTCACTGTCCCTTTATTCTGAAGACCATTTAATGAAATGATAAAACCCCTTTAAGGGGCCAGCGCACCGGTAATTGGGTATTGCTGGCCGCTGCCCTTATTTAAGCTTGCCTCTTCCTGATGCCTTTTCCGGTTCTTTAGTGGCCATTGCCTATTGAGAAAGCGTTCCTAAAGACTTGTTCTTATTACCATGTACCGTACCGTTTGCCTCCGTCCCTCGACCACTAATCTTGCCGCCTGCCCTGACCTTCCTGCCTGTCCACGACCACGAATCTAGCCGCCTGCCCTGACCAACCTGCCTGTCCCCGACTACGAGCCTGCCTTACGATTTTGTACCAGGCTACACCTCGGCTGCCTCCGCAAGCAAGTCACGTCAGGGGTAGCGATCTTGTAGACTCCCACTGCAGCAAGTCCATCCCGCTTTGCGGCGGGCTTTGGTGAAAACTGGGACCTACTTAGATTCCGCTCCCTGGCGTGGCTTACGCCATCGCTTGCGGTGGTCCAGAGGATCCACTACCTCCAACTGTGACATTAAGATCCGGCCATGGATACCGCCAAGGTGCCTCTGCCCAGCGTCGCTGATCTAACCACCATCGTGGCGCAGCAATCCCAGCAGATCGCTCAGCAGGCCCAGCAACTCAGCCATGATGCAGCAGTGCCTGGCTACCCAGAGGCAACGACCCGCTCCCATGGCTTCCGCTGCACCTTCGGCTTCCACACCAGCTGCTGTTCCATGGCTTCGCCTGTCTATGCCGTCCAAGTTCGATGGGGACTCCAAGACTTGCAGGGGCTTCATCACCCAATGTTCCCTGCACTTCAAGTTAATAGGGAACCAATTCCCTACGGAAAGGTCAAAGGTCGCAATTGTGGTCAGCCTTCTTTCTGGGAAAGCCCTGGCCTGGGAAAGCCTCTGTGGGACAGAGATGATCCGGTCACGGCTACCATCGCCGCCTTCCTCACCAAGTTCCACAGTGTGTTTCAGGAACCCGCCTGAGCCTCTTCTGCTGAAACCGCCTTACTAAATCTGCATCAAGTCGACTCCTCGTTGGGCGATTACGTGGTACAGTTCCGCACCCTGGCCTCGGAACTGTCATGGAACGCTACGGCCTTAGCCACCACCTTCAAGAAAGGGCTTTCCAGCCAGATCAAGGATGCCTTATCTACCCGTTATCCGCCTTCCACCTTGAGTGACCTCATCTCTTTGGCCACTCGGAACGATATCCGTATTTCTAAATGGCAAGAAGAGCTATGCCAGGAACGCGAACCTGCAAGGGGTCGTCGGTTTCCCCGCCTAGCTCCTGTATTCCAGAGGCCGCCACAGTTGTCCTCCCTGCCTGCTACTGAGGAACCCATGCAAGTGGACAGAGCTCACTTGACTCCACAGGAGCTGACCCAGCGGCGAGAAGAAAACCTGTGCCTCTATTGTGCCAGCCCTGTACATTTCCGCTGGGGCTACCCCCTTTCGTCCTCAGCGTTTGGGAAACGCAAGCACCTAGGATACGTGGGAGATGCGTCCCTAGGTGAGAGCAAGGCCTCTTCTCGTTTGACCATACCCGTTCTACTTGGCACTGGGTCGGGCACTCATTTTCAAGCCTCAGCCTTCTTGGATTCTGGGTCGGCTGGAAATTTCTTGGACGCTACCCTGGTGTCTCAGCATAAGTTCCCCATGGTCCACCTGGAGAAACCTCTGGTCATCTCCTCTGTCAGTGGAGAGATCCTCAGCGATCCAGTCCGGTACCGCACTGAGCCTCTGTTCCTTCAAGTGGGGGTACTACATAAGGAGAGACTTGCGTTCTATGTCCTACCTCGGTCTTCCTCGTCCATCTTTCTGGGGCTTCCGTGGCTTCAGCGTCATGCTCCTGTGCTCAACTGGCAGACGGGTGAAGTCTTGCGTTAGGGGCCAGAATGTTGGTCTCACTGTTTGGTGGCACCTTGACCGGTGCTTACCGCTTCTCCAGTACCGTCTAAGCCTCTGGCGGGCCTTCCTGCTCCGAATCAAGAGTTTGCTGACGTCTTCTCCGAGAAGCAAGCGGAGACCTTGCCTCCTCATCGCCCCTATGACTGCCCTATTGACCTTCTGCCTGAAACATCTCCTCCACGGGGCAGGGTTTACCCTCTGTCGGTGCCTGAGACCTTGGCTATGTCCACCTACATCAAGGAGAATCTCCAGAATGGGTTTATTCGTAAGTCCTCCTCTCCGGCTGGAGCCAGGTTCTTTATCGTGACAAAAAAAGTATGGATCTCTACGTCCGTGTATTGATTATCGGGGCCTCAATAAAATTACCATAAAAAATCACTACCAATTGCCCTTGATTTTGGAACTCTTTGACCGACTCCGGGGGGCCAAGATATTCACCAAAATGGACTTGCGTGGAGCTTACAACCTCATCCGGATACGTGAAGGGGACGAATGGAAGACCGCCTTCAATACCCACAATGGCCACTTTGAGTACCTTGTCATGCCCTTCGGGCTCTGCAATGCACCTGCCGTCTTTCAAGAATTCGTCAACGACATATTCCGGGATCTCTTGTACACATGCGTAGTTGTCTATCTGGATGACATTCTGGTGTTCTCTGCTGACCTTGAGTCCCATCAAGTGCACATATGACAGGTCCTCAAACATCTAAGGGCCAACCACCTCTATGTCAAGATCGAAAAATGCCAGTTCCACCAGAGAAGTCTTCCTTTCCTCGGCTACGTCATTTCCGACAATGGCCTGCAGAGTGAACACCCGAAAAAGTCCACCGTCCTCCAGTGGCCACGACCTGTGGGTCTTCGAGCCATAGAAAGGTTCCTAGGTTTCGCTAATTACTATAGGCAGTTCATATCACATTTTTCCTTGCTGGTGTCACCTATAGTGGCGTTAACCAAGAAAAAATGCCAATCCGAAGCTCTGGCTGCCAGCGGCAGAGGAGGCCTTTTCTAAGCTGAAGTCGGTCTTTGCCTCTGCACCCGTACTCTCCCGGCCCGATACTGAGAGACCGTTCTTTCTGGAGGTGGATGCCTCCTCGGTGGGGGCCGGGGCGGTTCTTCTGCAAAAAGGACCCAAAGGCAAGACCCTCACATGCGGGGTTTTTTTCAAAACCTTTTCTGCTGCAGAGAGGAACTACTCCATTGGCAATCGAGAACTACTGGCCATCAAGCTAACCTTGGAGGGATGGCGCTATCTCTTGGAGGGAGCCCGTCATCCGGTCAACATCTACACCGATCATAAAAACCTTCTCTATCTGCAAACAGCCCAGTGGCTGAATCCACTTCAAGCTTGATGGACCCTCTTTATCTCCAGGTTCAACTTTCTGATCCATTTCCACCCTGCAGAGAAAAATGTCAAGGCCGACGCTCTCTCCCATGCCTCTGATGTTATTGGGGAAGAACCCGCTCCACGCCACATTATCCCTTCGGAACGGCTTATCTCTGCTGTGCCCGTAGACCTACGACGAATTCTGCCCGGAAAGGCATATGTTCGTCCGGCATTGCGGTAGAGGATATTGTCGTGGGGTCATGGTGCTCGTATGGCTGCGCATCCAGGAGTGCAGGTCCTGCTCCCTCATCTCTCGATTCTATTGGTGGCCCGGCCTGGAACAAGATGTTCGGGACTTCGTGGAATCCTGCGTCTCCTGTGCCCGTAACAAGACGCCTTGTCTCAAGCCAACTGGTCTGCCTCAGCCACTGCTGATCCCCAGCTGTCCTTGGACCCATGTGGCTATGGACTTTGTCACCGATCTCCCTCCTTCCTCTGGAAATACTGTTATCTGGGTGATTACGGATCGGTTCTCCAAAATGTCTCACTTTACTCCTCTGCCTGGCCTACCCTCTGCTCCGTGTCTCGCCAGCCTGTTTTTCAACACGTCTTCCGGCTGCATGGGCTTCCCCAACACATCGTGGACAGGTGGAGAGGGTCAACCAGACACTGGTCTGCTACTTGCGTCACTTCGTCTCTGCGCGTCGGGATGATTGGTCTAATTTGTTACCCTGGGCAGAGTTTTCCTACAACTGTTTGCATTCTGAATCCACTGGTGCCACCCCCTTCTTCATTGTCTATGGGCTACATCCCCGCTCGCCACTCCCCCTCTCGGTGCCCTCCGAGGTCCCTGCTGCAGAGGAGCTGGTCCAGGACCTAATGTCCGTCTGGAGACAGACACGCCAATCTCTACTCCGGGCTTCCGCCCATACTAAGATGCAAGCTGACAGGAGACGAAGACCTCCCCCAATTTTCTCTCCGGGAGACAAAGTATCGTTGCCTGCTAGGTACATCCGCCTCAAGGTCCCCAGCTACAAGCTTGGTCCTCGATTCTTGGGTCCATTCGAGATGCTGAAGCTCATAAAGACAGTGGCTTATAAGCTTCGTCTTCCTCCTACGATGCGGGTCCCGAACTCTTTCCATGTCTCTCTTCTGAAACCGGTCATCCTAAATCGCTTCTCGTGGGAACCTGCTTCCCCTACCCCTGAGGCCGACGCCTCCAACGTCTTTACTGTAAAAGAGGTTCTGGATATGAAGACGGTCAGAGGGAAGCGGTTTTTCCTCATCGACTGGAAGGGGTTCGGGCCTGAGGAGAGGTCCTGGGAACCAGAGGACAATATTCTGGACCGGAGTATTGTTCAGAAATTCCTTCAGGCCAGAAAGAGGGGGCGGCCAAAGGGGGGGGGGGGTATGGTCACGGGTGCCCCTGCGACCCTCACCCTGGGTCGCAGGGGCACCTGCGCCCCCCAATCGCATGTCGGGCAGCGGACTCGCTTGTCCTGCTTGCTGAGTCCCGGCTCACTTACCCGTCCACGCTCCCACTGCTGCTCCTGTCTCCCGGCGCGCGATGGTGCATACCATCACATTTGCTATCTAAACACTGCTATCACGGTAACAGTAATTTATTGAGGAGCAGAACTTTTCCAGAATGACTACCTCCATCAGCGTCTTATCATGTCTGTCAGGATCTGTGGAGAAGACACTGCTCATTCTTCTCTCTGTATAATTTTTCTGCTTTTTTATAACTGTTAACTTTATGAACAACATGACATCTCCTACAGAGACAGCACTTTAGATAAAGAACTCAAAAAATTTGTAAGTTTACACAACCTGTTACCCTTCAGAATAAGAAGAAGAATTTATGTAAAAAAATCTAAAATATTTATCCCCTTAGAGATTCAGGACGTATGGACATCTAGGTTCTGGTAATGTCCTATGTAGCTGGCTTACTCTGTTCATCCAGTATACAGGTGGCTGGTGTCAGCTGGTAATAGCAGCTGACACCCGCCGCTAAAAACAAGGAACAGAGCTGTTTTCAAAATGGGGGACTTCTGGAAGGTTTCACCTGTACTGGTACTTTGGGAGATTTGAAAATGTGACATGACACCTACCAAATTCCTTGTGAGAATAAAAAAAATGCCTGCTAAAACTGCATATTACTGAAAATTTTTTAATTTTTTTTTATAGCCTAGCGCTAAAAATATCTGTGAAACACATGTGGGGTCAATATATTCATTATACCCTTATATATATATTACTTAAAGGGGTTTTCTCACCACAATGATTGGTTTTCAGCAAGTAGGGAAATGTAAATGAAGACTATTACTTAATACATTGCTCTTTTGATTTTGCTTTGTTCAGGAGATAAAGAAGATTTCCTCTTGTTACCAGCCACCTCTCCCCACCTCTGCCTGCTCTCTCTTATCTCTCATTGCTTCAAGCTGCCATCTGTCTTTCATTTCGATTATGGTGAGTCACTCCCTTTTTCATGAGGTCCCGTGACAGGAGTACTTCCCATTCTGCCCTATTGGAACCCCTGGAGGTAGCAGTCGTTATGGGGCACTGCATCCTGAGGTGTCCCAAAAGCCCTACTGACACGTAAGAAGACACCGGTATTGGAAATGGCACATGGTAACTGGCAGGGGTGACAATAGGGCAGTACTCCTGTCAGGGGCCCTAATCAAAATGGGGCCAACTGATATGTTAAAAAATATTAACTAGTAATGGGTGGGGGCCCCATTTGATTTAGCTGCATGGGGCCCTGAAATGGTTAATGGATGACTGATGGCAGCCCTGGCTACCACTGCTCCCCCTATAACTATGGCCCTGCCATCTGAATCTCCATGTTCTCCATTGGGATGTTCTTGCTGCCACCCTATATACATTGTTCTTGGGGCACTTGGTGCAAAAAGTGAAACTGGGCTCCTGCAAGTTACCATGTGTCATTTCCAATACCGGTGTCTTCTTATGTGTCAAAGGGGCCCTGTAGCAGCTGCTTCCACTGTACTTCCTATAGCTACACTGTCCTCATCTTTTCAGTTAGCTATTGAAAGGAATGAATTATTTTAGCCTCTCAATTTTTTTCTGTGGCTCTTAGAGCCAAACTTTCTTCACTAAGTTGTTCCACGTATCCAGTTTACTCTTCTGGATGCTAATTCCAGCTTCTCCAAACCTGTATAGGTATAAAAATTAACCTGGACATCTTCTCCCTTTGACTTTAATGGGGTTCGAAGTTTGAGTTCGATTAGAACTTCGAACCGAACTTCTCAAAGTTTGCAGTTCGACTAAAACTTTAATTTTTTAGGGCTCACACATCACTAGAGTTTTACTTTTTTTTTTTTTTTTGCAGATTCTCCATTTTCATCCATTATTCACTGAAACACGATAGGTGTGACCAGATAAATCCAACTCAGCATCAATTCCCCCAATTCTAAAATTTTTAGAGAAATTAGGAGGAGGAGCATCTACTGGACTTTAGGGTCTCATCTCCATTACTATTTTCTTTAGGCACCATTACAGGTTTGCGGGCACCCTAAGGTGCTAAAACTTAATAAGAACCCCTAAAAACATCCCATATTGGAGATTACACCCCTTAAGGAATTTATCTAGGGGTGTAATAAGTATATCAACCCCACAGGTCTTTCACAAAACTTTTAGCGTTAGGCTGTGAAAATGAACTTTTTTAACAATCTGCAATTTTAGCTGAAAATATTTCATGTTTAAAAGGAATGCTGCAGGATTTAATAATGTAACAGATTTATAGTGTAGTCATTACACAGGCTGCAATACCAATATGTATACCTTATTTTTTAACCCCTTAACGACCTTGGGCGTATCAGTACGTCCCAGGCCGTTAAGGGGCTTTGCAGGGGGATCGCTCCGCGACCCCCCGCACAGCCGCCGGGTTTTTAGCGGCAAATCACCGCTAACACCCGGCAGTAACAGCGCCGTTTGGGTGGCTCCGCCCGCTGGCGCTGTTTTACCCCTCAGGCGCCCCTGGCAAAGATGGCCGCGGCGTCTGAATTAACGCCGATCGGTTGCCGCGGGACCGATCGGTTGCGGTGATCGGCATAAGCGCAGCTATGCTGCACCGTTCCCATCACCGGGCATTGTGGTGGGGACCTTGGGAAGGCCCCCGTCACTTACCCTGGCCGTTTGCCCCACTTCCGTCCGCAGACGGGAAGTGGGGAAAACCGCCATTTTTGTACCCCCTAATGCATTCCCTATGAAATTTGCATTAGGTTGTATTAACAATCGCGCCACCTAGTGTCAAGTACACAGGTGGCCGCAATGTTACAGTAAAAAAAAAAAATAAATAAATACAGTTCTAAAGTACAAAAAAAAAAAAAGTATTAAAAGTTCAAATCACCCCCCTTTCCCCATTTTACAAATAAAATCATTAAAATATAAAAAAATTTACACATATTTTGTATTCGCCGCGTCCGAAAAAGCTCCGATCTATAAAAAATGACATTTATCCCGTACGCTGAACGTAGAAGAAAAAAAATTTACAAAACGCGAAAATTGTTTTTTTTCTGGTCATTTTACGTCACTCAAAAAAATGGAATAAAAGATCAAGAAAGTCGCATGCATTCCAAACTGCTAGCGATAAAAAGTACACTTCAGCCCGCAAAAAATGACCCCTCACTGACGTCCGTAGGTGTTAGTACAAAAAAGGTATTGGTCGCACAAAATGCCGCCGTGGTGCAAATTTCAAAAATAGAAAATGTTTGGAATTTTTTTTACGGTACCAAAACATAACGGAAACCCTACATGTTTGGTATTTCCGGATGTGTAACAACCTGTAGAATACAAATAACACATTATATTTACCGAAGATTGAACGCCATAAAAGCAAAACCCCCGCAAACATGGCGAAAGTACGTATTTTTTTCACAATTTGTCCCACTTGGAATTTTTTTGCGGTTTCCCAGTATATTCTATAGTATAGTGAATAACACCATTAGAAAGTACATCATGTGTCTATGTAGGTGGAAAAATAAAGAAGTTATGGCTTTCAGAAGGCGAGGAGGGAAAAACGAACGTGTCACCAAAAAAAAACGCCTGGTCCTTAAGGGGTTAAATCTTTTTTTGTCGATTGCCGTTTGCAATGGGGAAAAGGGCAGTGAATGTGTTTTTATTTTATTTTAATTTTTTGTGTTTGTGTTTTACCTTTTTTTTTTACTTTTCTCCATAGGGGACTTGTTTCAGTGATCTTCAGCTCACTGTTATGATGGAGAGCAGTACACAGCTTTCTTCCCATTAGGACATAAAGATACATCCAATATTGGGAAGAAGTTAAAGCACAATGTGTCACAAGAAAAAAAAATCTCTAAATCACATAGATAATTAAAAGCATTAAAAAGTTATTCACAGCTCTGTCATAGAGGACAAAACTGACCCCATCCTTAAAAGGCCATGTCATGTTAAAAAAGTCATATAATGCTCTAGGGGCCTGATGAAAACAGAAAAACTTATACTCACTTACCTCCAGTCCCCAATTCCAGTGCTGGCTATCTCTGGTCTTCTGTTGACATGCCGTCATTTCCAAAAGGGGACGTCACCATTGCAGTGGCTGATTGGCTGCAGTGGTCATGTGTTTCTTATTTACATTGCCATTTGGAATTGAATAGTTCTGAATGTTGTTGTATGTGACTCCTGCAGTCAATCCGCGTGTCCGTTCAGGAGTGACGGCATGTCAACAGTAAATCAGGGATAGTCAGCACTGGAACCAGGGACCAGAGGTAGATGAGTATAAGGTTTTTTTGTTTTAATGAGGCCTCTAGATATTTTTATGATTTAATTATAAGACATGGACTACCCCTTTTAGAACTGCATATTAGGAACAACTCACATGACCTGCCATTTTGAAGATATTTTGACCAAGTCATGTAGCCATTAAAATCTGACATGTCAAAGTCACCCTGATCCTTCTACTTGCCCATTTTTCCTATTTTGAACACAACTTGACTCAACAGAACTGTTTATTTGATACTTAAAATATTTCAAGTATTATTCTAACAACATAATCAATGTTGTTTTCCATTAGCTATGATTAAGAGAAATGTTTGATATCTACTAAAAATATATATTTTAATATTAAGCTAGTACCATATTTATTGTCTTTTCTTTAAGACTTAGGGGGGACTTGTATGAAAAGTGATGCAGCCTCAACAGTCGTACTTCTCAGAAAATAAGTGTAGCATTCGTCACTAGGTAAGAAAGTGACTCACAGCACCTTTTAACCCCTTACCGCCGGAGCCAGTTTTGGCCTCTCTGACAGAGCCCCATTTTTTTAAATCTGTCATGTGTCACTTTATGTCAGAATAACTTTGACACTTTAACCTATCCATGTGATTCAGAGATTGTTTTCTCGTGACACATTGTGCTTTAAGATAGTAAGAAATTTTGGTCCAAAAAATGCTTGTTTATTTGTGAAAAATTATCGTGAAAAATTTGACAAATTTACCAATTTCAAACTTCAAAAATTTCTGCATGTAAGACAGATTATGATTCCACTCACAATAGGTTATAACTAGCATCTACCCTATGTCTGCTGTAGTTTGACATAATTTTTTTAAATGTCTTTTTTTTTTTTAACGACTTTAGGGGGCTTATAAATTTAGTAGTAATTTTCAAATTTTCAAGAAAATTTGCAATATACAATTTTTAGGGACCAGTCCAGTTCTAACGTGACTTTGATTGACCTGTATGTTAGATACCCCATAAATGACCTCATCTAAGAAACTACACCCCTTAAAGTATTCAAAACCGCATTTAGGAAGATTATTTACCCATTAGGTGTTTCACAGGAATTAAAGCAAAGTGGAAGTGAAATTTCAAAATTTCACTTTTTTGCAGATTTTCAATATTTATACATTATTGACAAGAATACGGTAAATGTGATCAGGTAGATGCAAATTAATATTGATTCCCCAGATTCTGCCGTTTTCAGAGATATCCCATATGTGGCCCTAGTGCATTATTTGGCTCAACCACAAGCCCCAGAATAGGAGGAGCACCTACTGGACTCTGGGGCCTCATTTTCATTACGATTTTATTTAGGGGCCATTTCAAGTTTGCGGACACCCTAAGGTTCCAAAACTCAATAAATACCCTAAAAAGACCCCATACTGGAAACTACACCCCTTAAGGAATATATCCAGGGTGCAGTGAGTATATCGACTCCACAGGCGTTTCACAAATTTTTTTAGCATTTGGCTCTGAAAATAAAAAAAAAATATTTTTTACAATAATCTGCAATTTTTGCTGAAAATGTTTAATTTTTACAAGGAATCTTGGAAGAAAAGCCGCCAAAATTGTATTACGCAATTTCTTCCAAGATCGACAATACCCTACATGTGGGTGTAAACTGCTGTTTGGGCGCATGGCAGGGGGTACAAGGAGGGAGCGCTATTTGGCTTTTGGCGCACAGAATATATTGGTGGGGCCATGTCGCATTTACAAAGCCCCCAAAGTACTAGAACAGGTGAAACCTTCCAGAAGTTTCCCCAATTTGGATTCAACATCTCTCAGGGATCTCATCTAAGGGTGTATTTTGCATTTTGGGTGTACAGGTGTTCCGTCATTTTTTTTTTTAGCATTGGGCCATGGAAATGGAGGGGGGAAACGCAGTTCCGCCATTGTTTTTGGGCTTCATTTTTACAGTATTCGCCATACGGATAAATGACGGGATATCTTTAACTATGGGGGTCGGTACAATTACAATTATATAAATTTTATATAGTTTTTTATGTTTTATTACTTTTACACAATAGAAGCGAGTTTTATAAAAAGTTGCGTTTTTATGTTGTCCTATTCTGACAGCCATAGCTTTCTTAATTTTTTGCATATGGAGCTGCTTGTGGGCTTGTTTTTTACGAGATGAGTTGATGTTTTTATTGGTACCATTACGGGCGGCATGTGATGCTTTGATCACTTTTTATTAAGGTTTTTGTGAGGCATTTTGTACAAAATACAGCAATCCTGGTAGTGTTTTTTATTTTTATTTTTTACAGCGGTCAATGTGCGGTATAAATGACATGCTAGTTTTACTCAGCAGGTTGAAACGATTACAGCGATACCACATTTGTATATTTTTTTAATGTTTTACTGCTTTTACACAATAAAAACACTTTTATTTGAAAAGGAAACCACGTTTTTGCATCGCCGCAGTCTGAGAGCCATAACTTTTTTATTTTTCTGTTTATGGAGCTGTATAGGGACTTTTTTTTTGCGGGATGAGTTGACGTTTTTATTGGTATCATTTTTGGGGGGACAAGACTTTATGATCGCTTTTAAATCCGTTTTTTGGAAGGCAGGGTGAAGAAAATACTGCAAACCTAGCAGTGTTTTTTATTTTTATTTTTAATAGCGTTCACCGTGCAGTATCCGTGACAAGTTAGTTTTACTCTGTGGGTTGAGCCGATTACGGTGATACTCAATTTATGTAGTTTTTTTATTTGAAAGCACAATTTTTTTGAAAAAAAAGTGTTTTTATTGTGTAAAACAATATTTATGCATCGCTATCTTCTAATAGCCAGAACTTTTTTATTTTTCCGTATACAGAGCTGTGTAAGGACTTTTTTTTTGCGGGATGAACTGACGTTTTAATTGGCATCACTTTGATGTTGATATGAGTTTTTGATGACTTTTTACTCCATTTTATGTGCTGCAGGATGAACAAAAATCGCAATTCTGTGACTGTTTTTTGGGTTTTTTTTTTACGGCGTTCACTGTACGGGTTAATTAACATGACAGATTTATAGGGTGGGTCGTTACGCACGCGGCGATACCAAATATGGGTACTTTATTTATTTTTGATCTTTTTGGGGGCGATTGGCGTTTGTAAAGGGGAAAAGGGCGATGTACGTGTTTTTATTTTATTTTTTGTGTTTGTGTTTTACTTTTTCACACTTTTTACACTTTTCCCCAGGGGGGAATTGCATGAATGATCGTCAGATCGTTCATGCAATAGGAGATCAGCATACAGCTTATAGCTGTATGTTGGTCTCCATGGCAACTGTCTGTCACGCTGCCCACAATGCATTGTGGGCATCGTGACGTCACCAGACAACCCGGATGCTGTCATTCAGCATCCGGGCTGTCTGGTAGGAGACCGGTACCGGCGCTGAGCGCCGTTACTGCGCCGGGATCGGCGGGCAGCAGGAGCTCACTCCTGCCGCCCGCAGCTGCGATGTCGCGACCACGATGTCGCGACATCGGGGGGTTAATCCCCCGCGGCCGGAGCTCACTCCGGCCGTGGGGGATGCGGCATGATGCCAGCGGTAATATACCGCTGGTTCCATGCCGCGATCTTGCGCGCTCCGCCTGTGAGCGCGCAAGATCGCCTTGACGTACTCATACGGCAATTTGCGGGAACCCCTACCCGACATTGCCGTATGAGTACGACAAATGTCGGTAAGGGGTTAAATGAGTGCTTCTGCGAGACATATTTATGCCTCTAAAGTGGCGCATAGAGTGTATGCACCAAAATTTGTCTCAGTCTCGCGACTATGAAATTGTTATAGATTGGTACAACTGTTTTGTGCCACATTTTGATGACATATTCATAAATGTGTCTAATTTTCTAAACCTGGCGCAACACGACCCTGTAGAATTGTCGCATACAAAAGTGTCCAGTATGTTGCAGTGTGTGCCAGATTTTGGCGTAGGACAGTTCATACAACAGTCGGACAGGGCTACAATAGGTTTTTGGAAGCATGACATAAAACTGAGGCAGCTTTGTTCATACATGTCGCCCTTAGTCTCAAGTTTAGTGGTCACTATCTGTACACCCTCAAGACATATCATATGGCCAAAGAGGTTAGTGAGAGGACTAATTATATAATTCTACCTGCTTCATGTTGTAATCAGTTATTTACTACACCTGCCGGTAGTTTTAATTTTATGGCTATTTAGTGTATACAGTTTACTAGTGGCAATATGTTATCTGCTTTATATATTTTACGCATACTAATGCTAAAACATGTTAGTTCTTCCTAAATTATTTATGTATTTAGTACAATACTATTTATATATTTGTGTTGCATATATAATGCCAGTCTGTGTTCTGGTTGCACAGAGCAATTTTAACGTGGGTTCCTATGAGGATTTATTATCAAAATCCATACAAAAACTAAACGGCAATTTCAACTCATTATTTTAGTAATAGTAATTGGCAACAGAGGTCACACATTTTTTATGCCACATTTTTTTGGAAGTCCATGATGCAGAAAAATTATAACTTTTTTGATGAGGAATCATGTTTGATTCTGCATCGAGAGGTCAAGATGCATATCAGCCTCACTGAAATTGGGGCAAGCTGTGTTAAAAGCAATGGCAGAATTTACTGTTGTGGAGTTCTGTCACGGGTGGGCCCACGACCCCCGTCCCGGGTCGCGGGCACACCCATGGTCGCCGCACGAGCGGCACCGCCGCCCGCATGTCGGGCGGTGGGCGCGCTGACCCGGCCGGCCCAGCTCCTCTCTACTTACCGGGCCGCGCTCCTGTTGCGGTCTCAGCCTCCCGGCGCGCGCGTCACCGATATCTAAGGCGCGCGCGCCGCCACTGCGAGATTTAAAGGGCCAGTGCACCGGTAATTTGCTATTGCCGGTCACTGCCCTTATTTAAGCCTGCCCCTTCCTGGGGCCGTTGCCGGATCTTTAGTGCCATTTCAGCCTATAGAGAAAGCTTTAACAAGCCTTGTTCGTCTTACCGTGTACGGTACCACTAGCTTCGGTTCCTCGACCACGAATCTTGCCGCCTGCCCTGACCTAGTGCCTGTCCACGACCACGAACCTGTGCCGCCTGCCCTGACCTCCTGCCTGTCCCCGACTACGAGCCTGCCTGACGATTCTGCACCACGCTATACTTTGGCTGCCACCGCAAGCAAGTCACGTCAGGGGTAACGACCTGGTAGACTCCTGCCGCAGCAAGTCCATCCCGCTTTGCGGCGGGCTCTGGTGAAAACCGGGACGTACTTAGATTCCGTTTCCTGGCGTGGCTTACACCATCGCTTGCGGTGGTCCAGTGGATCCACCTCCTACGTCCGGGATGTGACAGTAAGATCCGGCCATGGATCCCGCCAAGGTGCCTCTGCCGTCTGACGCTGACCTCACCGCCATTGGGGGCCAGCAGTCGCAACAGACGCTCAGCAAGCCCAGCAATCGCCATCTCTCCGCCCATGATGCAGCAGTTCCTGGCCGCTCAGCAGCAGCAACCCGCTCCCGTGGCTCCCGCTGCTCCCCCGATTCCGGCTCCAACCGCTGGTCCACAGCTCCGTCTATCTATGCCGACCAAATTCGATGGGGAATCCAAGGCCTGCAGGGGCTTTATTACCCAATGCTCCCTGCATATTGAGTTAACGGGCAACCCATTTCCTACCGAACGGTCTAAGGTGGCGTTCGTGATCAGCCTTCTCTCCGGGAAAGCCCTGGCATGGGCTACCTCCCTCTGGGACAGAGACAATCCGGTCACAGCTAACCTGGCTTCATTCCTCACCGAGTTCAGGAGCGTTTTCGAGGAACCGTCTCGGGCTTCGTCTGCCGAGACCGCCTTGCTAAATCTGCGCCAAGGGGACTCATCTGTAGGCGATTATGCCGTACGTTTCCGCACTTTGGCTTCCGAGTTATCGTGGAATGAAGCAGCGTTGACTGCCACCTTCAAGAAGGGCCTCTCCAGCCGCAGCATGGATGCTCTATCCGCCCGGGATCTCCCGTCTTCCCTTGAGTGCCCCTTATCTCCTTGGCCACTCGGATTGAAAATCCGTTTCTCGGAACGCCAGGCGGACCTCCGGCACGAACGGGCGCAGGCTAGACCCCGTCGTCTTCCTCGTCGGGCCCCATATTTCAAAGGCCGCCTCATTGCCCTCCCCCACCTGCCACGAAGAGGCCATGGAGGGGGAATGGGGCCCACCTGTCTACAACTGAGCTAACCAGAAGACGTGAGGAGAATCTTTGTCTGTACTGTGGCAGTGCAGACCTTTTCCCCGCAAAATCCTGTCCACTGCGCCCTCAGCGCCGGGAAAACGGGCGCACCTAGGGTACGTAGGAGAGGCATCCGTAGGTGAGAGCAAGCCCTCTCCTCGCCTGACCATGCCCGTGATTGGGGTTCGGAGTATCAGTCTCGCTGTTTGGTGGCACCTCGCCCGGTGCTTATCGCTTCTTCGGGGTTGTCTAAGCCTCTGACGGGCCTTCCTGCACCATACCAAGCCTTCGCAGATGTCTTCTCCGAGAAGCAAGCTGAGACGTTGCCGCCCCATCGCCCATACGACTGTCCTATTGATCTTCTGCCCGGGACGTCTCCTCCACGTGGCAGGGTTTACCCCCTGTCGGTACCTGAGACCTTGGCTATGTCTACATATATCAAGGAGAATCTCCAGAGGGGGTTTATCCACAAGTCCTCCTCTCCAGCTGGGGCCGGGTTCTTCTTCGTGGCTAAGAAGGACGGAAGCCTGCGTCCTTGCATAGACTATCGAGGCCTCAACAAGATCACGGTAAAGAACCGCTATCCCCTGCCCTTGATCACGGAACTTTTTGACCGTCTACGAGGTGCCAAGGTCTTTACTAAACTGGACCTGCGAGGAGCTTATAACCTCATATGGATACTAGAGGGCGACGAATGGAAGACCGCTTCAACACCCGCGACGGGCACTTCGAGTACCTGGTCATGCCCTTCGGGCTCTGCAATGCCCCGGCCGTCTTCCAAGAATTCGTCAATGACATCTTCCGGGACCTCCTGTACACATGCGTGGTTTGTTGTATCTTTGGACGACATTCTGGTTTTCCCTCCCCCCCCAACCTTGAGTCCCATCAAGTTCACGTGCGCCAGGTCCTCAGACGTCTAAGGGCCAACCGCCTCTATGCCAAACTTGAGAAGTGCCAGTTTCATCAGCAGAACCTACCTTTTCCCTCGGCTACATCATTTCTGACAAGGGTCTACAGATGGACCCCGCAAAAGTTGTCTGCCGTCCACAGTGGCCACGCCCCGTGGGTCTCCGAGCCATACAAAGATTCCTGGGTTCGCCAACTATTACAGCAATTTATACCACATTTTTCCTCGCTGGTGTCCCCCATAGGCTTTAAACAAGAAGAACGCAAAATCCTAAGCTCTGGCCACCAGCGGCAGAGGAAGCCTTCTCTAAGTTAAAATGTGCCTTCGCCAGATATTGAACAACCATTTTTTCTCGAGGTCGATGCCTCCTTGGTGGGGGCCGGGCCATACTCCCCAGAAATAGCCCAAAGGCCCAAAAACCCCTTTCTTGCGGGTTCTTTTCTAAAAGTTTTCCTCTGCTGAAAGGAACTACTCTATCGGCGACCGGGAATTGCTGGCCATCAAGCTGGCACTGGAAGAATGGAGATATCTCTTGGAGGGGGCTCGTCACCCTGTCAGCATCCCATACTGACATAAAAAATCTGCTGTATCTCCAGACTGCCCAACGCTTAAATCCACCCATGCCTCGTTGGTCTCTCTTCTTCTCCCGGTTTAATTTCTCATTCATTTTCGCCCTGCGGAACGAAATGTCAAGGCCGACCTCTCTCCCGTGCTTCGGATGTGACTGGGGACGAGGGCCACTCCACGGCAAATTATCCCTCCCAGAACGGCTCATCTCGGCCGCACCTATAGATTCTACAACGCATGCCTTCCGGCAAGACATACGTCCGTCCCGCTCTTCAAAAGAAGATATTGTCATGGGTCATTGCTCCCGTTTTGGCGGGGCACCCAGGAGTGCAGAGGTCCTGCTCTCTCATCTCTAGATTCTACTGGTGGCCGAGCCTAAACCCAGGATGTTCGTGAGTTTTGTGGAGGCCTGCGCTTCCTGTGCCCGGAACAAGTCTCCTCGTCTCAAACCGGCAGGTCTGCTCCTGCCTCTACCTATACCCAGCGTCCTTGGACCCATGTGGCCATGGATTTTATCACGGATCTCCCTCCTTCCGCTGGCAACCAAACCCTGATCTGGGTGGTTTTCAGACCGGGTTTTCAAAGATGTCCCACTTTATTCCTCTGCCGGGCCTACCCCAGCTCCTCGCTTGCCAGTCTATTTTTTTCTACATATTTTTGTTTGCATGGGCTCCCTTGGCACATAGTGTCGGACCGTGGCATTCAATTTGTGTCCAGATTCTGGGGCTCCCACGGTAACCAACTACAAATGAAACTGGACTTTTCTTCAGCCTACCACCCCCCAGTCCAATGGGCAGGTAGAGAGAGTACACCAGACCCTAGGTTGCTACCTGCGCCACTTTGTCTCCGCACGCCCGGATGCTTGGTCCCGCTTGTTGCCCTGGGCCGAGTTTTCGTATGACTCATTGGACTCGGAGCTGCTTTGGGGCTGCTCCTTTCTTTATTGTCTACGGGCACATCCCCGCCCTCCCCTCCCCCTTTCTGTGCCCTCGGAGGTCCCTGCTTTGGGTGGATGAGCTGGTCCAGGACCTGACGCTATCTGGAAACAGACTCACCATTCGCTCTCCAGGCCTCCGCCCGCACCAAGGTTCAAGCCGACAAAAAGCGAAGACCTCCGCCAACCTTCTCCCCAGGTGACAAGTGTGGTTGTCGGCTTTAAAAATATCCGTTTCATGGTTCCCAGCTATAAGCGGGGTCCCCGGTTGCTGGGTCCATTCGAGGTGCTCAAGCGCATTACCCCAGTAGCATACAAGCCCCGCCTCCCCCCCACTATGAGGGCCCCGAACTCCTTCCATGTCCCCTTGCTAAAACCGGTCATCCTTAATCGCTTCTCTTGGGGAAATTGCCCTCCCTCTCCTGAGGCCGATACCACCGATGTCTTTTACGGTAAAGGAGATTCTGGATATGAAAAACGGTCAGAGGGAAGCGTTTTTTTCTCATTGACTGGAAGGGGTTCGGGCCCGAGGAGAGCCAGAGAGCAATATTCTGGATCGTGACATAATTCAGAGGTTCCTCCAGGCCAGAAGGAGGGGGAGGCCGAAGGGGGGGGGGTACTGTCACGGGTGGGCCCGCGACCCCCGTCCCGGGTCGCGGGCACACCCGTGGTCGCCGCACGAGCGGCACCGCCGCCCGCATGTCGGGCGGTGGGCGCGCTCACCCGGCCGGCCCGGCTCCTCTCTACTTACCCGGCCGCGCTCCTGTTGCGGTCTCAGCCTCCCGGCGCGCGCGTCCCCGACATCTAAGGCGTGCGCGCGCCGGCACTGCGAGATTTAAAGGGCCAGTGCACCGGTAATTGGCTATTGCCGGTCACTGCCCTTATTTAAGCCTGCCCCTTCCTGGGGCTGTTGCCGGATCTTTAGTGCCATTTCAGCCTATAGAGAAAGCGTTACAAGCCTTGTTCTGACTTACCGTGTACCGTACCATTAGCTTCCGTTCCTCGACCACGCATCTTGCCGCCTGCCCTGACCTAGTGCCTGTCCACGACCACGAACCTGTGCCGCCTGCCCTGACCTCCTGCCTGTCCCCAACTACGAGCCTGCCTGAGGATTCTGCACCACGCTATACTTTGGCTGCCACCGCAAGCAAGTCACGTCAGGGGTAACGACCTGGTAGACTCCCGCCGCAGCAAGTCCATCCCGCTTTGCGGCGGGCTCTGGTGAAAACCGGGACCTACTTAGATTTCGTTTCCTGGCGTGGCTTATACCATCGCTTGCGGTGGTCCAGTGGATCCACCTCCTACGTCCGGGACGTGACATTCTGTAAGATTAAAAACAACACTAAACAATTTACCACGACACAGCAAGTCACTCAAGAAACCAGAGACTGAATAGGCAGAGCACAGCAGAAAACTATACAAGCACAAGAACTTGAGATTGTCAAAGACTACAACAAACTGACAAAGAGCAAGGCTAGGTCGGACAAGAAGCAATCTAGAACTGTAGAACTGAATGTAAACACATAGCAGATTACTAGGCAAACTTCCATAAGGTGCACTATAATCCACACCAGGTACCCAACCCTGCAAACTTTAAAGAAAAGCTAGCAATTATCCAATCCTCTCTAACACGTTCAAAAGTGGGTTGCCTGGTCAGCTGATCTGCCCTAAAAGTTGTCTAAGGTAATTGCTCAGCAACTGCCTTATATATGATTCAGTAGGAGAGGATTAAATGGCAGGAATATTCTTTGTTAGTTGTGACACATCAAGTCATAGTTTTCAGGCTTGTACAGAGATTGTCATCATTCACATTAGTAACTGTCCCCAATGGCACTCAAAATCTAATTTCCCTATTTCACAAACAAAAAAAACAACACACACACACAAACACACAGAAATACTACTAAACACATCACAAAACTAAACACACGTCACACACACACCACTCACAAGCACCACATACTAAATAAAAAGCATCATATATACACCATACAAATAGGCACACAAACCACAAGCACACACCATCCACACACATCTCCCAACTTTGTAGATGGTCAAATAAAAACACTTATGGTTTAGAGAGTGCGAAATCTATTATTTTATGCTTATCTAAACACACTTTTTATACACACAATAATTTTAATTTATGTGAAAGCATTACAATCATCTAAAGACATTTAAAATCCAAATTGCAAAAGATCACAAAATAAAATACCGTGTGTTCTCTCTTAAACAATTAGGAACCAGAATTTCTGGATACATTTCTCACTATAAAACTATTTTCCAGTTCAAAAATAGGAGCATTCAAGGAGCAAAAAGGAACAGAAGGACTTGGGTCAAAATTAGGGACTGTCCTTTCAAAAGTGGGACTCATGGTGTGTGCACCCACTCCGCCCCTCTCCCCACAGACACACACACACACTGCACACTTTGGTTAAATAATTAAATTTTTTCAACTTACCTTTCTTACCAGTTGACACAACTCAATATGGCTTAACTTTAGTATTTCTTTATTTTAACATTATTTTATTCAAGATTATTATTTCCTGTGTGTGTATATTTATTTTTGTACAGAAGTGCCTGAAATGTATATATTTATGAAACATATTAAATTACATTGAAATTGTGCTTGATATGGGTTGATAAACATTGTAAGTACTATATACTTAGCAGAAGTATCTGCTTATTAAGAAGTCACAGAAAGCATTTTTGGAAATATCTATATTCAGATGTGGTTTGCTTATGGTCAGATGCCTCAAAGCAGAGAAAGTAGCAAGCAGGTTCGATGCCATGCTAACAGCAAATGTTCCCAAATGAGTAGAGAATTTGCAATAATAAGCAGGTAATTATTTCTACATCCTATAAAACGAATCACAATAGTTAAAGCCTTGAAGGGATTTAGATCTATTCTACTAATCAAAAAGAATTGTTTAGCCTATGGGGCATACTACACACAATCAATGTGTCTCTGTAAAAAATGAATGAACGTGAGACCAGTTGAGACTCATGAATGATAAGGACCTAAAGCCTCAAGGATTGTAGATAAGTGAAACTGTAGATTTTCTTTCCCTTTTTGTTACTCTAAAATTCCTTGTGCTTTTCAAACCTTCTCATCTGTGCATATAGTAGAACTGAAAAAAATCAAACAATACCAATATAATATATTTCACAAATCTATGTCAAATGTATTCAACATAACTCTGTACAACAATGCAAGTTCTTAAAATATGAGAATTAAACTGAATATCACAATTCACATATAGAGTATAGAAGCAAACAAATAAAAAACACAGCAGCATCTTGCACTTATATGCAACCATTGAATATATGCATTATTTGGAATTGTATTATTGCTATATTTACTATACATATAAATGTAAGGTTCACACATTTAGATTAAATTCTGTAAGCCTACCTGCCACAAGACAGTGACCCCATACAGATTAATCAGTACTAAACAGACTCTCTTCAGCCAAGGCCTACAAAACAGGGCATAACTGTAAATGGCTAAGCCCCAAAGCAAACTTTTCAGTTGGATCCCCCATATAAAAGGTAAGGCTGTATCTAAGTCAATAGGAAAGGGCCCAATTATTTAGATAGGCAGGTATGAAATTCCCCTGGTAGGTAGGTAGACAAGACCTCAGGTAGGTATGTAGAAAAGGCCCAAGGTAGATATGCAAGATCCCAGGTAGGAAGACAAGTAGATAGGTAGGTAGGTAGACAGGGCCCCAGGTAGATAGTGAGGTTAAGTTCCAGTTAGGCAGGCAGGTAAGGTAAATAGGTAGACAGTTATGCAAAGCCCTAGGTAGATAGGCAGGTAAAGCCGTAAGTAGGCAAGGGTAGGCAAGCAGGTCCCTTGATAGGTATATAGGCAGGCAAGGCTCTGAGTAAGAAAGCAAGGCCCCAGGTAAGTAGATAAGGCCCCAGGTAGTTAAATAAGACCTAAGTAGGATCCCTCATCTTTAATAATGTTTTTTTTAGTGTAGTACGTGTGCTATACTACAGATCAGTACCTGTACCACGGCTGCTGCTGCAAGCCCATTAGTATATAGTCATGCTGATGTGGACCACATACTAGGGGGTCGAGTAGTAATGCTACCATACTTAAGGACCCAATGGTCCTGCTGCAGCACACTGAGGGTGTGGATCTAGCACCATACTATAGGGATTGGCCAGCAGTGGTCAGCAGCTTGGCCTGTAACAGTGCTAACTCTGTTCTTAATGATTGTCAATACCATGTACCATCTTGTGATCAGTGTGGGCCCCACACAGATTGCAGGCAACATAGCAGCCACAAATGCTACATAATGAATTCAGGAAGGGTAGAAACTACCTTCATCCTGCTCAAGCTGTAAGCTGTGAACAAGGGCCATGCTGGCCGGAAGTGCGTTGGCGTTCTACATGCTTTTTTAGTCTCTGGGAGCTTTTAATATGTTACAATAAAGAAATTTGAATATTCTTACCTGCTGGATCTTCAGAGTTTATGCTCGAAGCAAAGTATATGTGAATGGGAGAATATAGTCTGGTCATATGAAACCAAAATTGTGCTCTTTGGATGTTATAATACACACCTTGTTTAGAGGCCAAAAGGGACTGCATATCACCCCAAAAACACCATACAGAGAAATTTGGAGGTGGGAACATCATGTTGTGCTTTTTCTTCAGCATACGGCACTGGCAAACTTCATATCATTAAAGGAGTATGAATGGAAAAATGTACCAAGACATTCTTGATAAAAATCTGCTGCCATCTACCAGGATAATGAAAATGAAACAAGGGTGGACATTTCAACAAGACCCCAAATACACAGCCAAGAAAACTCTCAATTGGTTTCAGAGAAAGAAAATAAAGCTGCTAGAATGGCGCAGCCAATCACCTGACCTGGATCCAATAGAAAATCTATGGAAGAAACTAAAGCTCAGAGTTCATAGAAGGAGCCCACAGAAGCTTCCGGATTTGAAGAGTGTTAGTGTGAAAGAAGGGGCCAAAATCACACCTGAGCAACGCATGCGGCTAGCTTCTCCATACAGGATGCGTCTAGAAGCTCTCATCACCAACAAAGGCTTTTGTACCAAGTATTAAATACATTTCAGTAAGTGTGTTCAGCACTTTTTCCCTGTGCCATTTCTCATTATTGCATATAACTTAATTTATGGACATCTATGGTTTGAATTCTTTGCCTGTGTGGATTGGATGTGTTTTTACCAACAATTGGTGAGAATTTCATGTCAGTAGCACCATTAGAAATATATCTACTTAAGAAATTGGTAACATGTTCAATACTTATTTCACTCGCTATATACAGTTGAAACCAAAAGTTTACATATACTACATAAAAAGACACATATGCATGTTTTTCTCACTATCTGATATGAAATCAGAATAAACCTTACCCGTTTTAGGTTAATTAGGATTACCAAAATTATATATATTTGCCAAATGCCAGAATAATGAGACCGAGAGACTTTTAAGGCATTTTTATTACTTTCTGCAAAGTCAAAAGTTTACATACACTAGAATTAATGTGCCTTTAAACAATTTGGGACAGCCCATATGATTATGTCATGTATTTGAAAGCTTCTGATAGGTTTATTGGTAACATTTGAGTTAATTATAGACACTCCTGTGGATGTATTTTAAATGCACACTAGAAACACTTTGCTTCTGTGTGTAATATCATGGGAAAGTCTAAAGAAATCAGCCAAGATATCAGGAAGAGAACTGTGGACTTGCACAAGTCTGGATCCTCCTTGGGTGCAATTTTCAGATACCTGAAGGTGCCTTGTTCATCTGTACAAACAATTATACCCAAGTACAAACAAAATGGGAATGTTCAGCCATCATACCACTCAGGAAGGAGACGGATTCTGTGTCTCAGAGATGAACGTGCTTTGGTCCAGCAGGTGTATATCAACCCAAGAACAGAAGCAAAAGAATTTGTGTAGATGTTGGCAGTAGCTGGTAAGATTGTGTCATTATCCACAGTGAAACAAGTGCTGCATCAAGATGGGATGAAAGACCACTCTGCCAGGATAAAGCCATTACTCCAAAAGAAACATATACAAGCCAGATTAATGTTTGCAAATGCACACAAGAACAAAGACCTACATTTTAGGAGAAATGTCCTGTGGTCTGACAAAACAAAAATTGTACTGTTTGGCCATAATAAAAATTGCTGCGTTTGGAGAAAAAAGGGAAAATCTTGGAAGCCTTAAAATATCATCCCAACTGTGAAACACGGGGGGGGCAGCATCATGTTGTGGGGTTGTTTTGCTGCAGGAGGGACTGGCGCCCTTCACAAAATAAATGGCATCATGAGGAAAGAAGATTATGTGGCAATACTGAAGCAACATCTCAAGAAATCAGCCAACAAGTTAAAGCTTGGGCCGAAATAGCTCTTCCAAATGGACAATGACCTAAAGCATACTGCCAAACTGGTTACAAAGTGGTTTAAGGATAACCAATTCAATGTTTTGGAGTGGCCATCACAAAGCCCTGATCTCAATTCTATTGAAAATTTATGGGCAAAGCTGAAAATGCAGGTGCGAGCAAAGTGACCTACAAACATGGCTCAATTACACCAGTTCTGTCAGGAGACAAAATTACTACCATCTATTGTGAGAAGCTTGTGGAAGGATATCCAAAACGTTTGACCCAAGTCATACAGTTTAAGGGCAATGCTGCCAAATACTAATGAAATGTATGTAATAAAAATGCCTTAAAACTTCTCTCTCTCATTATTCTGGCACTTGGCAAATATAAATAATTTTGGTTCCTAAGTGACCTAAAACGGGGAAGGTTTATTCTAATCTCATGTCAGATAGTAAGAAAAACATGCATGTGTCTTTTTATATAGTGTATGTAAACTTCTGGTTTCAACTATATATATATATATATATATATATATATATATATATATATATATATATATATATATATATATATATAATATTTCATACATACATACACACAATATAAAAACAAAGGAGTCTTTAAAGTTCTTCCTATATCTCTCTCTCCAGTGGGGATGAGCCAAGAAGAAAGGAAACACAAGGAAGTTTTTAACCCCATAACCGACTTTGTGTATACACTTGGTAAGTAAGGTTGGAAAACACACACATTCATAAGAAAAGACACACATTCAAAGATACATCATGCAGTGTTGATCTAGCTGCGTTTGCTAAACATACCCTTATGGGGGTAGTGTTACCTAGTGACTCTAAGTATAGCAGTAAATGTACCTTAATCATTTACCTATTTCAAGAAAACGAGTACAGATAAATTAATGTCATGTATTTCCAAAGGCCATTTAAACTCATTTTAAATGATTTGACCAAAATCAAAACAACATTCTAAGATTGTAAGAAATCATTCTATGGTGTCATGGCTCTAACAGTACAAGAAACATTTATTTACTTTTGGTAAAATCTCTCTTTCTCCAAGTGAATGACCCCTTGTTAATGACACATGCCTTAGTATTAGAAGATCATATCAGAGATATCTAAAGAAGAAAATAAATTAACTCATCTTCAACTTGCTTCATTTTAGCACCACCTCCACTGCTCTTGGTGCTCCCTGCCGATAAGATAAATTTCATTGTTTGTGTGACCTTGCAGCCATTTGCTGGCCTCAGCCGAATCTTTCTGTATGAACACCACGTAATCACTGACTATAATTGGCTACAATGTTGTTTTCCTATTTTTAACCTCAGCCTGACCAGCAGACAATGTTTCCCTAGCATAGACAACCCTTTGAATGCATGGAGAGGGTTCACTCACTGAGCCACTCTATATGTGGTGGGTACCGGCTGTTAAGTATAGCTGACACTCGTCACTAACAGCAAGAGTCAACTGTGGCATCTAAATGAATGATGAACAGTGCTGTCTACCGTTCTTCCAACCAATCGCCCTACCCGCACAGTGAGATCACAGTGTGCCAAGTGGTTGGCATGACAGATGTAAACCTATTGAAGGCTTCTGTAGCTGCCATCTTACTGTTTCTATTAATTACTGCCTATGGCAGAAATTAAACGGAGTGCCATATTGAAGTGTAAAAATAAAAAACAAATGAAAAAAAAATTAAAAGTTCAAAACACCACTTTTGCCGTTTTACAAATAATAAAAAAGTTATACATAATTGGCTTGGACACATCCGTAAAAGTCTGATCTATTAAAATATAAGATCCCTTATTCCGTAAGATGAGCATGTAGAAGAAAAAAAATTCTCAGTGCCAAAATTACATTTTTTGGGTCACATGAAGTACCCAAAAAATGAAAATAGAAAGTGATCAAAAAGTCACACGGATCACAAAAATGGTACCAATAACCTCCACTTCAGCCTGCAAAAACAAAACCTCACTCAGGTACAAAGGTGGAAAAACAAAAAATGTTTGTTTGCAGAAAATAGCACTGCATGCAGTTAATAAATAGAGAATATTTGTGTTCAACAGCAGTGTGCCAACCTGCTGAATACACATAACATGTCATGTATATCAAACAAAGATGGTGCACTTAAATTTTTTCACATTCTATTACAATTTTTTTTTCCGGTTTCCCGGTATGTCATATGGTACGAAAATAACAGCAAGCTCTCATACAACTATTTAGATGGAAAAAATATAAACGTTGTTAAGGTGAGGAGGAAAAAAATCAACATAACAAGAATCTGTGGCAGGAAGGGGTCAACTATGCCGTTTGTAAAATTCCCAAGTTAGCTGTCAGTTATTTCTAAAGACTTACAGACAAGGTCAGAATGAAAAAGAGTACACTTGTAGAGAATACTTGATTAAAATTTAATTTTTAATATATAGTCATCATAAAAATACATAAACTCTATCTAGCCCTACACTAAATTAACAATACCAAACAATTACATTAAATCCCTAACTACCAAGGCGAACCCGTCCCAACAAGGACGACCCCTATCGGAACCTAACCTACTACTCTACTATCCTTAATTATGCCCTACGATACATTCCTATGCAGAAACAAGGGTATAGTTATATACAAAACCATAAACAATACTCCTAGTTTAATAGTGTAATGGAGATATATTGAGACTTTAAAGTAGTATCCCAGACCACGCGAAATGTCTACTATACGGTCTAGTACTAAACAAATAATACCTTATTCAAAGATAGATAAAGAACGCCTATATTACTACAAACTAGCCAATGCGTTTCCTCCAATGATGACAGGATTCATCAGGGCAACATCACAAGAGGCGCAAAAGACAATATATCACATTCAAGATACATAGGTACATTCACATATCATAGCGAATTTGCTCCTGGGCTGGTGGGAGAGCGCCATTGTTTTTTCTAAAGATTTGGATTGTTTTAATCGGTGTATCGCCCTGTGGGGGCGGTACATCGATGATGTCATCATTATTTGGACGGGCTCTAAGGAACTTTTTTGTTAGTTTTTGGAGAAATTAAATATCAACTCCATTGGTCTTAGGTTCATTTTTGAGGTCAACTATGATCATCTTTGTTTTTTGGACCTTATGATAAAGAGAGGACCTAATGGAAGGTTAGAAACCACGGCGTACAGAAAGCCAACAGCTGGTAATAGTTTGCTGAGGTGGGACAGTCCATTGAAAAAAGGGGATCCCCAAGGGTCAGTTTATTAGGATCCGACGTAACTGCTCTGATTTGATATCTTATAAGAAAGAGGCGGATTCTCTAACTAACCGCTTTCTGGAACGAGGGTACACGAGAAATGTTTTAAGGGATGCCTACCATCAGGCATTGGCAATGGATCGGAGGGCCCTCCTGGAAGTGAAGAAGAAAGAAAGTAACAACAAACTGAGAATCATAGGTACCTATGATTTGGCGGCATTTGAGGTTAGAAAGGTTCTCAAAAGTTATTGGTCCATCCTTACCCAGGATCCGGAGATTGCTTCTCTAATTGAAGACTATCCCGCCATTACATTCAGACGAGGTAGAAAATCAAAGATAGGCTGGTACATAGTCACTTTGTGCCACCAAAACCTATTCGAACTTGGTTGGATGTTCCAGTATTGGTGACTTTCCGGTATGGTGGCTGTAAAGTGTGCAAGTGCATTCAGGTCTGTAAAGGATTTACAGACTGTAAAACTGGTAAAGTGTATAAGTTGCAGACGTTCACAAATTGTAAAACTAGAGGGGTCATCTACCAGTGCATGTGTTCATGCACACTCACATATGTAGGTAAGACATCGAGAGAATTGAGGCGAAGGGTTCTGGAGCATGTGGGAGATATTGAACATGCAAGAGATTCACCAGTGGCACGCCATATGGTGGAGGTACATGGAGGGGATATTACGAACTTGTCCTTCTCGGTACTTGAGGTTGTTTCTCCAAATCGTCGTTTAGGTAACTGTGAAAGAAAGATCTTACAGAGAGACACCTTCTGGATATATCAATTAAAAACTCTGAAACCCAACGGTCTTAATGAAACAATATAATTTTTACCATTTATTAACTAAATTGATGGGACTTATCATAAGTTTAGTTTGTAATTGTGGATTTATCAATGTTTTTTTTTTTGTATACTGCTCTACACTAACTATTTAGGATTTGATTTGCTTATGTAGTATTCACAAGTTATTATTGCACATATAAGAGCTATTTTATTAATGTAAGATAATGTATATTAAATCCATATTAGGATAAGGGGCCCTTTGATCATATGGAGTGAAGAATGTAGGTGCGCCTTTACCACACACTGTATACCTATGTATTGACTATGTGTGGATTATATAGACATTATATTAGGCATCTTACACACTTTCCTGCCCATGGGATTGTATGGTATGGGCTTTCGTAGTGATTATCGGATAGACTGGAGTATGTGTGTGGGCTTTTCCGATTTAGCGCATGCGCGATGTGTGGAGATGGTGCCGTACCAGATTTTGTAGCGCGTGTGCCGTTTGGATGTGTGGCGCGTGCGCAGTGGAGGTGCTGGTGAAGATCGATGGCCGGATGTTGTATTGGCGACGCATGCGCATTTTAGGCGCGGGACAGGTGAGCGTCCGCATGTTTGTTGTTTACATCCGGTTGCGGGAATATGGGCACAGACAGGAAGTGGATTGAAGGTCCGCTATTTAAAGTGAGTAGCTGCATTCATTTATTGTCCTTCCTACCATAGAAGCTGACCACTATCTATTTAACCCATGAACATCGGAGTGGTAATGTATATATGTATTGGGATGTTATACTAGATGGTTGACTTTTTGTAGTATGCTCCTGTTTAATCCCATACTATCTGGTGGGGTGCTATGATAAGAGATGGGCGAATTTCTCAAAAATTCGATTCGGTGACTTCGCCGAATTTTCCGACAAAATTTGTTTCGGTCCGAATTGCTTCGGGACGAATCGTGTTAAAAAACAGCTATTTCCAGGCTGCACAGAGCCTGCAATGTGCTGTAGAACGTTGTGCCATGCTTAAATATGCAGAGGGAGCTTGGTTTGGTCTTCATACAATGTTGTGTTTTAGTATGACACGCATATGACTGCTGCCGCTCTTAGAATTGCTTAACTATAAAATTCCCTGAGCACTTAAAAGGGCAAAACTGACCAAAAAACTGAAGCTGGAATGTAGCCTGATAAAGTCATGGCAGCGCCAGCTGGAAAAAAAACAAGCTGAGGGCTCAGGTGGCAACATCAGTGACAGAGTGTGGAGGTGACGGCAGCAGCCACAGCAGCATGAGGTCAGAGAGTGGCACAATGACATTCTGGAGGTGGCAAAAACAGGAGTAGGCCACAGAGTGGCACAATGACACAGTGTGGAGGGCACGGCAGCACCACCAGCAGCTGCATGAGGTCAGACAGTGGCACAATGACATTCTGGAGGTGGCAAAACAGTAGTAGGCCACAGAGTGGCACAATGACAGAGTGACACAATGAGAGTGGAGGTGACGGCAGCAGCAGCATGAGGTCAGACAGTGGTACAATTACAGAGTGTGGAGGTCACGGCAGCAGCCACAGCAGCAGCATGAGGTCAGACAGTGGAACAATGACAAAGAGTGGAGATCACGGCATCAACAGCAGCAGCATGAGATCAGAGAGTGGCACAATGACACAGTATGGAGGTCACGGCATCAACAGCAGCAGCAGCATGAGGTCACAGAGTGGCACAATGACAGAGTGTGGAGGTGACACAAACAGGAGTAGGCCACAGAGTGGCACAATGACACAGTGTGGAGGTCACGGCAGCAGCCACAGCAGCAGCATGAGGTCAGAGAGTGGCACAATGACACAGTGTGGAGTTGACGGCATCAACAGCAGCAGCAGCATGAGGTCAGAGAGTGGAACAATGACAGAGTGTGGAGGTGACGGCAGCAGCCACAGCAGCATGAGGTCAGGCAGTGGCACCATAACATTCTGGAGGTGGCAAAACAGTAGTAGGCCACAGAGTGGCACAATGACAGAGAGTGGAGGTGACGGCAGCAGCAGCATGAAGTCAGAGAGCGGCACAATGACACAGTGTGGAGGGCAAGGCAGCAGCATGAGGTCAGAGAGTGGCACAATGACAGAGTGTGGAAGTGGCACAAACAGGAGTAGGCCACAGAGTGGCACAATGACAGAGAGTGGAGGTGACGGCAGCAGCAGCATGAGGTCAGAGAGTGGCACAATGACACAGTGTGGAGGTCACGGCAGCAGCCACAGGAGCAGCATGAGGTCAGACAGTGGCACAATGACATTCTGGAGGTGGCAAAAACAGGAGTAGGCCACAGAGTGGCACAATGACAGAGTACGGGTGGCGGCATCAGAATAGTGGCTGAGGCAGGTAGTTTGAACCCAGACTCATTTCTCACAGTTTGGGTGAGGCGTCATGGCTGATGTAGTCTGACGCCTAAGACATTGGTGTGTGGAAATCCTGGCCGATCCACGCCTCATTCATCTTGACAAAGGTCAGTCGTTCCACATTTCCTTTGGACAAGCGGGTTTTCCTTGGGGTAACGATGGCCCCCTGAACACCCGCTCTCATGCCACACTACTGGCCGGCCAGGACAGCTTCTCCACTGCAAACTCGGCAAGTTGCGGCCACCCATCCAGTTTGGCTGCCCAGTAGTCCAGCGGATCTTCTAACTGGGATGGCAGAGTGCTGTCCAAGCAGGCCACGACCTGTTGGTTCAGGGTCTGCTCCAGGTCCTGCTGCTGCTGCTACTGGCGACTGCCCTCCTTACTAGGCGGGTGAAGGAAGCTGCTCATCAGTGACTCCAGACTTAGGTTGCTGCTGATGGAGCTGGTACTGCTCCTACCCCCCCACCTTCCCCTAGCAGCCGCGGCAGTAGTACATGAGCACTGAAGAACCCGCGGACGATGCCGCACATAGGCAGTGACCAACTGACTACGGAGGATTTCCCTATAGTATTTGAGTTTGTCCTCCCTCTCAGCAGCTGGGAAAAAGGCTCCCATTTTGGACCGGTATCGAAGGGTCCAATAGGATGGAGAGCCAGAAGTCATCCCTCTGCCGGATGGTGACTATTCGGCTGTCACTAGCCAGTCAAATCAGCATGCTGCGGGCCATCTGCACAAGTGACTCCGAGGGGCTCCCTTCCTCCATCTCCACTGTATACTGCCACGGTGCTTGCGGGTCACCTGTCTCGTCTTCCTCATCTCTATCTATCTCCTCCAGCTGCTCCTGCTCCTCCTCTCTTGTCACCTGGGTAGAAAATCCACTCATTTCACCAGACAATGCTTATGCTCCAATGTCCTCCTCCTCCTCCTCCTCCTCCAGTTCAGTCCCCACCGCACTCATGTGGCCGCGAGATGTAGTCGCCACGTCTCCAGTCCCCTGCCCAGATAGATTTTTCAGCATCTGTTCCAAGACATGAAGCAGTGGAATGACATTATTCATCCCGTAGTCCTGGCGACTGACAAATAACGTCGCCTCCTCACGCATGAGGAGGTGTCACGCATGAGCTGCCACTGGCTGACATCAAAGTTACACAAGGGAGTACTTCTGTCCACCTGGATCATCAAAAAATCGTTAATGGCTTTTCTCTATTCATACAGTCGGTCCAACATGTGCAGGCTGGAATTCCAACGGGTGGAAACATCGCATATTAGAGAGTGTTGGGGGAGGCCGTTCTGCCGCTGCAACTCGAGGAGGGTGTTCATGGCTTTGTACGAATGGATGAAGTGCATGCACAGTTTCCTGGCCTTTTCAGAATCTTCTGAAGATCGGTGGAAGACTTCAGGAACCTTTTCACAACCAGATTGAACACATGCGCCATGCAGGGTGCATGGACCATCCTGCTCGGTGCAGCGCGGACACCATGTTACTCCCATTGTCCATCACCATGGTTCCGATTTGCAGTTGGCGCGGAGAAAGCCACACATCGATTTCTTGCTGCATGATGCGGAGCAGTTCCTCCCCTGTGCGACTTCGTTCACCGAGGCAAGCCAGGTGTAGAACTGCGTGACACTGCTGTGCCCTACACATGTGGTATGATGGAGCAGTACTTGTGGAGGCTGAGATGGTGGTGGTGGAGGAGGAGGAGGCGGACATTGGCGCAGGAGCCGCAGTTTGACAACGTGGAGGAGAAAGCGGCGTCTCCTGTCCAAGTTGTTGGTGTGCCTGGGCAGGAAGCACATTCACCCAGTGGACCATAAAGGACATGTACTGGCCCTGACCGTAGTTACAGCTCCAGACGTCCGCGCTGCCGTGCACCTTGGAACAAACCGATAAGCTCAAGGACTGGCCCACCTTCTGTTCTACATATTTATGAAGTGCTGGTACTGCCTTTTTGGAAAAGAAATTACGGCTTGGAACTCTCCATCTCGACTTGGTACAAGCCTTTAGTTCTCTGAACGGTGCAGAGTCCACCATTTGGAAAGGGAGGGACTGCAGTACCAACAACTTGGACAGGAACACGGTCAGCTTCTGCACCTTAGGATGGTTGGACGCATACTGTTGTCTCTTTGCAATCGCCTCGCTGAACGACTGCTGGCCCCATGAGTAGCGAGGAGCAGGAGCATCTGGACCGGGAGATGATGGCAAAGAGAAACAGCTCCCTTCTACAGAGATGGGGGAGCCTTGACTGGCTGCAATGGTATGTGTGCCACTGGGCGCTGCTGCTGCTGTTGCTGCGGCGGCAGGATGGACCACATCTGAGCCATGTTTCTCCCAGGCCACCGGATGGTGACGCTGCATGTGTTGATGCAGGGCCATGGTGCGAACGTTAGCTCCCTGGCCACGCTTCACTTTCTGCCCACAGATTCTACATATACCCATATTCGGCTCCTCCGGTGTCTTAGCAAAGAACTGCCACACCGCTGAGTATCTGATTTTACCGCAAACATTCCGCACTGAGTGACTACTACCACCGCTGCCTCTCTGAGCCCCTGTGCCGCTACTTTCTTGGACCTGAGAATCGGGTTTTCTACCCCGTGGCTGCTTGGCTCCTGACCTCACACTTTTGCTACCCTGCTGACTCACGGCCACACAACCCACTTGCTGGCTGCGCCGCTGCCTGACACGCAAGCTGACGCCCTCTTCTCCTGACAATGATGAAGCCCTTGCTTCACCCGGCTCCCAAGTGCGATCATCAACTATTTGTGTTTCATCGTCACTGCTGTCCTCATCACCGGTCTTGGTATGCAGAGGCTGACCCTTCACAACATGACCTCCCATGCCACTCTCAACATCTATACTTTGCCGCCTACTGCAAGAAGCAGGGGACATTGGCCCCATTTCTTTGCTGCCAAGTAGCTGCTGACTCAAATTGTTCATCCTTGCTATATAGTGGCGCTGATCCCAGACCACATAGTAGAACTCTGGCTGAGGAAACCGGATGGGACAGAGGCAGGTTGAGGACAGGTGAGGGCCGCTGACCTGCTCCTGGGCCATGTCAACTATGGGTTGTGTCTGACGTTCCCACCGACTCTTGGCTGGGGTTGTCAGATGTCATCTGGGAGGAAGAGGATGACCTAGTCAACCAATCAAGAACCCTTGGGTTGCTGAACAACACACGGCCGCTAGATGACAGCGGCAGTTGTGGCCTCAACGATTGACCCCTGCTGCCACATCCCCTTGCTGTGCTGCGACCTGGGCCTGCTCCAGGAATGTTTGTGCCACTGCCACTCGCAGGTGAAGAGCCTGCCACCTCTCTGTCTGACATACTGTTTGTTCTAAAATGTACAGACACTGTTTGCTGAAGATATCTGTATATGATAAATACACACCCTGTATTTGACTCCAAATGAACCCAGTAACAAGCTTGGATAACCCTTGGATATAAATTGCGCTCCACAAATGGCCAGGAAAAATTTACTTGTATGTGCCATTTAAAAACACTGTGTATTTTACTGAATATAATAGCACAAACAGGCTTAATTAACCTTCAGATACGAATTATGCTACAGGCAAAATTGCTTCTTTGGCGGTGAAAAAGAACGTTTCTTTTAGTGATCACAATAGCAGAACAACGCTTAATTAATCCCTGGATCTAAACTGTGCAAAAGAAATGAGCAACCAAAAATTACCAGCTTTGTAGCGTGTTAAAATGGCGCATAAATTAAATTAAATGAATATAACAGGAACAGGCTTAGATAACCCTTGGATATTCAATGTGCTGAAGAACTGAGTAGATAGCATTAAAATGTATATGCAGCTGCATTAGACGCACACTGGACTTCAGATCCAATACCCCACAAAATCAGAATTAGAACGTAGAGAAGCAGTCTCTGAGACAAGCTGTGACTTCCCTCCAAAAAACGCTGTATAAAAGTGAGTTTTTTAGTATGAGATATCATAAGCAGCCGCGGCAGCACCTTCCCTACTCAGTACAGTGAGAGCGGTATGAGCTCCCAGCGTCGCGCCCGGACTTATATAGTGCGGTGACGTCACAGAATCCCGCCGGTCTCTGATTGGCTTCATCTCTGCACATGTCATGTAGGCTACGCCCTTCTTCCTCCCAGACTTCTTTGCCCCATGTAACGCCATGTGCTCGCAGCCATTTTATCAATCAAAAGCACGCTTCATTCCCGCGAATCACCCCAAACTTCGACTTCGTTCAGAATCGAAGTTTTCCTGAAATTCCACTTCGTTAGAATCGAATCGCCCATCTCTAGCTATGATATGTGAATGTACCTATGTATCTTGAATGTGATATATTGTCTTTTGCGCCTCTTGTGATGTTGCCCTGATGAATCCAGTGATCATTGGAGGAAACGCGTTGGCTAGTTTGTAGTAATATAGGCGTTCTTTATCTATCTTTGAATAAGGTATTGTTTGTTTAGTACTAGACCGTATAGTAGACATTTCGCGTGGTTTGGGATACTACTTTAAAGTCTCAATATATCTACATTGCACTATTAAACTAGGAGTATTGTTTATGGTTTTGTATATAACTATACCCTTGTTTCTGCATAGGAATGTATCATAGGTATCGTAGGGCATAATTAGGGATAGTAGAGTAGTAGCTTAGGTTCCGGTAGGGGTCGTCCTTGTTGGGACGGGTTCCCCTTGGTAGGTAGGGGTTTAGTGTAATTGTTTGGTATTGTTAATTTAGTGTAGGGCTAGATAGAGTTTATGTATTTTTATGATGACTATATATTAAAAGTTAAATTTTAATCAAGTATTCTCTACAAGTGTACTCTTTTTCTGGATTTCTAGGGAGATACTGAGTGGTTACATTAGGAAGGATACCCAGTCCTTAATCAGTTTGTGATGGTTGTTTTCTGTCAAGGTCAGAATGAATAAACAGTTTCAGAGTGGGACCAGGCTCTGAAACAGTAATGGGTCCCAAAGGTTCAGCAGAAGACTACCCATTTTGAGATGACATTAGAGCCAAGCACTTTTTTCCCTGGATTATATTTCTGATGGTTTAATTTGCAAATTATCTACAGTATTTGACCTTATTGATGATGTCGCCTGTGTGTGGTGATAAACACGATGAAGTCGATAGGTATAGGTTCTGTATAGATGGCTGTTGGGACACCATTTTCACTGATGATGAGCCCAAGAAGTATCAGTCCACTGCTGCTTTCATAAATACCATAAATAGGGAAACTGAGGTTATTCCTTTTTTACAGAAACAGCTCAACTTTTTGATAAAACATGCCTGACATATGAGCAGAGCAGAACTGCAATGCGAAGAGCAACCAATGGTTCTCTCCAGTCGCCACTGTATTCATAGAGCTATGTCCTCCACTGGCCCCTCACCGATGATATACCATTCATGGCTTATGTTATAAGTCAATCATTGGCCCCAGTGGTCCCATGCTGGCCTCAGTGGTCATGTGCTGTACATGTAGGCATGTGACCGCCAAGGCCAGTGACATGAGCCTTGAATGGGGTGTTTTTGGTGAGGGCCCAGCCAGAGACAGCAGTGAAGGTGGGTCAGCATGAGAGAGGGGCGACAATTTATTGCAATAGGGTATGAGGGGAAACCTTTTACAAGAAGTGGAAAACCTATTTAACATAAATTAACTGATCAGTGCTCAATCAAATTTAATTCTATTGAAATCTATTAAATGAATTTGTTCAATTTTGCTTACCATAAGTAAAGGAAATTAAACTGTATAATTAGGTTGACAAGTTGTGCTGTTTACTGCTGAAGACATTCTAAAAAAGCTTTAATATTAGGGAATGCAGATATCTCACACTTTACATTTCCCTTCACTTTCACTGGTAACAATTTGCTTTTGTTACGGTCTGGAGGTGGATCCACTGGACCACCGCAGGCGATGGCGTAAGCCCACACCATGGAGTGGAATCTAAGTGGGACCCGGTACTCACCAGAGCCCGCCGCAAAGCGGGATGGTCTTGCTGCGGCGGGTTTCCACAAGGTCACTACCACTGGCGGGGCTTGCCTGCGGTGGCGGCCAAGAGTCCGAGGTACAGTAACGGCAGGCAGGCTCGTGGTCATAGACAGGCAGGAGGTCAGGACAGGTGGCTCTGGTTCATAGACGGTAGACAAGCAGGAGGTCAGGGCAGGCGGCTCTGGTTCGTAGACGGTAGACAAGCAGGAGGTCAGGGCAGGGTAAGGCAAGACAGGAATGCTCTGGAACACTTTCACCATGGGAATATACACCAAGGATCCGGCGAGGGCCGCCAGGAAGAGGCCGGACTTAAATAGTAGCAGTGCCCGGCAATGACCAATTACCGGCGCACTACCCCTTTAAACTCAAACTGCCGACGCGCGCCCGCCCCTTGGGGCGGAGCCACGCGCCGGGAGCCGGACACAGACTGAGCAGGAGCGCGGCCGGGTAAGTGAGCGCCGGAGGGGGCATATGCACGAGCGGACCCCGAACCCGACGTGTGGGACGGGGCTCCGCAGGGAGGAGGGGCACGGGCGCGCCTGCGACCCGGGACAGCGGTCGCAGGGGCGTCCGTGACAGTACCCCCCCCCCCCCTTGGGCCCCCCACCCCTTGGGCCCCCCTCTCTTACTGGAATGAAGAAATCTCTGGATGAGGCTGCGGTTCAGGATATTCTCCTCCGGCTCCCAAGACCTCTCTTCGGGCCCGAAGCCCCTCCAGTCCACCAGGAAGTATCACTTTCCCCTAGTTCTCCTCATGCCCAGAATTTCCTTGACCTCGAAGACATTGGGCGCATCAGCCACAGATGGAGGAGGAATGGCCTTCTGGGAAAAAATGGTTAAGGACCAGAGGTTTCAATAAGGAGACATGAAACGCGTTGGCGATTCTCATCGTAGGGGGGAGCCGGAGTTTGTATGCCACCGGATTGATGCGGCTGATGACCTCAAAGGGTCCCAGGAAACGGGGTCCCAGTTTGTGAGACGGCATCTTTAAGCAGACGTATCTAGACAAGAGCCACACCTTTTCACCTGGAGAGAACACCGGAGGGGGGATTCTTCTCTTGTCCGCTTGAGTCTTCATGCACTTGGACGCGCGGAGCAGTGACTGACGGGTCTGGGACCAGATGGCCTTCATGTCTTGAACCAGTGCGTCCGCCGACGGGACCTCGGAGGAGGTTGCCAGAGGGAGAGGGGGGCGGGGGTGCAATCCATACACGATGTAGAAGGGGGAGGCCCCCGCGGACTCGGACTCAAGGGAGTTATAGGAGAACTCCGCCCACGGCAGCAAATTGGCCCAGATGAAATGACGAAGGTAGCATCCTAAGACTTGGTTGACCCTCTCCACCGGGCCGTTCGTCTGTGGATGGTAGCCGGAAGAGAAGTCGAGCTTCACTTGAAGTTGGTTGCACAGGACTCGCCAAAACCTGGAGACAAATTGAACTCCCCGGTCCGAGACAATTTGCTGAGGGAGTCCATGCAGCCGGAACAGATGGATGAAGAATAGCTCGGCCAGCCGGGAGGCAGATGGCATCCCTGGCAACGGGACGAAGTGCGCCATTTTTGAAAAGCAATCAGTAATCACCCAGATAATGGTGTTGCCAGACGACGGAGGGAGGTCGGTTATAAAGTCCATCGCAATGTTGGTCCAGGGTTGAGTGGGAACGGGAAGTGGCTGAAGCAGGCCTGCCGGCTTGTGACGTGGCGTCTTGTTCCGGGCACAGGAGTTGCTAGTCGAAACGAAGTCCTTGATATCCTTTTCCAGCTGTGGCCACCAATAGAACCAGGATATCAGGTGGAAGGTTCTTCGGGCGCCGGGATGGCCAGCCACCAATGAACAATGTCTCCATTTCAAGATACGTCTGCGGAGAGCAGGACGCACATAAGTCCTTCCAGGAGGGACCTTCCGGAGGTCCACTGGAGCAGCCGAGATGAGACGTTCTGGGGGGATGATGTGTTCAGGAGAAGTCTCTTCACCCACCACATCGGAAGCACGGGAGAGGGCGTCAGCTCTCACATTCTTCTTCGCTGGCCTGAAGTGGATCTGAAAATCGAACCGTGAGAAGAAGAGCGACCACCTAGCCTGGCATGGGTTAAGTCGCTGAGCCGTCTGCAGATATTGGAGGTTCTTGTGGTCCGAATAGATACGGATGGGAAAACGGGCGCCCTCCAGCAGATAACGCCATTCCTCCAGCGCCAATTTTATGGCTAGTAGCTCCCGGTCGCCAATCGTGTAATTCCTCTCGGCAGATGAGAAGGTCTTGGAGAAGAAGCCGCATGTTACAGTCTTACCCGTGGGCCCTTTTTGCGTAAGAACTGCTCCGGCTCCGACAGAGGAGGCATCTACCTCCAGTGTGAAGGGTTTCGTAGAATCCGGACGTGCAAGGATAGAGGCTGTAGAGAAGGCGGATTTGAGCTTCGAAAATGCCTCCTCGGCCTCGATCGGCCAGCTGCGTGGATTGGCCTGTTTTTTGGTGAGAGCTACTATCGGGGGCCACGAGCATAGAGAAGTGAGGGATGAACTGGCGATAGTAGTTGCAGAAGCCCAAGAATCGCTGGATAGCCCGTAGCCCGACTGGGCGTGGCCACTGCAACACGGCACAGTTTTGCTGGATCCATCCATAGGCCTTGGTCGGAGATGACGTACCCCAGAAACGGAAGGCTGGTCTGATGGAAGATGCACTTCTCCAGCTTGGCGTACAGGTGGTTTTCCCGGAGACGTCTCAGTACCTGACGAACATGGCTGCGGTGGGTCTCGAGGTCAGGAGAGAACACCAGGATGTCATCAAGGTAGACCACCACGCAGGTGTGGAGGAGGTCCCTGAAGACGTCATTCACTAGCTCCTGAAAGAGGGCGGGGGCATTGCACAGTCCGAAGGACATCACCAGGTACTCAAAGTTCCCGTCCCTGGTGTTGAAGGCCGTCTTCCATTCATCGCCCTTGCGAATTCGGACCAAGTTGTAGGCCCCTCTCAGATCCAACTTAGAGAAGATCTTTGCGCCCTGCAGGCGGTCAAACAGTTCCGTGATCAACGGCAGTGGGTAACGGTTCTTCACCGTGATCTTGTTCAAACCCCGGTAGTCTATGCAGGGCCGTAAGGTACCGTCCTTCTTCTTTACGAAAAAGAACCCCGCACTCGCGGGGACGAGGACTTCCGGATGAATCCTCTCCTGAGATTCTCCTGGATGTACTCGGACATGGCTTGGGTCTCAGGAACCGACAGAGGGTAGACTCGGCCTCGGGGAGGACTGGTGCCTGGCAATAAGTCGATTGGGCAATCGTATGGATGATGCGGAGGCAGACTCTCGGCTTGTCTCTCAGAGAACACATCGGCGTACTCCAGGTATTCGGGCGGCAGCCCGGGCAGCGGCTCCCGGAGGGTTGAGCGAGAGCAGGAAAGCACCGGGCGAGGTGCCACCAAACAGCGCCCCCGACAGTTGGGACCCCAACGAATCACCTCTCCAGTAGACCAGTCCAGGATAGGAGAGTGGAGACGCAGCCATGGGAGTCCGAGGAGAACCGCCGACGAGGAGCGAAGCAACATGTAGAAGGAGATTTCTTCCTTATGCAGCGCCCCCACGTCGAGGGACAGTGGCTTGGAGACCAACTGGATGGTGTCGCTAAGTAGCTCCCCGCTGACGGACGAGATGACAAGCGGTTTCTCCAGACGTACCACCGGAAGCCGATACTGCTTCACTACAGACTGGTGTATGAAGTTCCCGGCGGAGCCTGAGTCCAGAAACGCCGGAACTTGGAACGTGATGCCAGTCTCTGACACGAGCTGCACAGGCATCAACAGGCGTGGAGAGGAGGAGGTTGCACCTAGGAATGCCTCTCCCACAGATACTAGGTGCGGAAGTTTCCCGCAGGCTTGGGACGCTTGGGGCAATCTCTCCGAAAATGCTCTGGGCTGCCACAGTAGAGGCACAAGTTCTTTTGCCGACGCTGGGCCAACTCCTGTTCAGAAAGACGAGCCCGATCAATTTGCATGGGCTCCTCGGTGGGTGTTGGCGGCTGTGGCGCGGGAGGCCTTTGGAACACCGGTGCCAGGCGAGGAAACCGGCGAGGTTGGGCTGATAGATGCTCTTGCCGAAGTTCTTCCTCCCATTCAAGGAAGCGGATGTCAATGCGAGTTGCTAACTGGATCAGGTCACTGAGGGAAGACGGAAGGTCTCTAGCGACCAGGACGTCCTTAACTCGGCTTGAGAGCCCTTTCTTGAAGGTAGCACACAAAGCGGCCTCGTTCCAAGACAGTTCAGAGGCCAGGGTGCGGAACTGTACCGCGTAGTCTCCTACAGACAGGTCCCCCTGGCGTAAGTTTAGGAGGGCTGTCTCAGCGGAGGAGGCACGGGCTGGTTCCTCAAAGACGTTGCGGAACTCGCTGAGAAATGACTGTAGATCCGCCGTCACTGGATCGTTTCTGTCCCATAGAGGTGTAGCCCATGCCAGGGCTTTCCCGGACAGGAGGCTGACCACGAAAGCCACCTTCGCACGCTCGGACAGGAACTGATCAGTCATCAGCTCCACGTGCATAGAGCATTGGGTGATGAACCCCCTGCAGAGTTTCGGGTCTCCGTCGAACTTGGACGGGAGCGACAGGCGAAGCTTGGGCCCCCTCAGAGCCACCGAAACCGTAGAGGCAGGAACAACCGCTGGAGCTGGCGAAGGCTGCTGCTGCTGGACGGTGACGAGTTGCTGCAACATGGTGGATAGCTGGGTGAGTTGCTGCGCCTGTTGACCGAGTTGCTGAGACTGGCGAGCAATGACGGTCGTCAGATCCGCCAGGCTGGGTAACGGCACCTTGGCGGGATCCATGGCCGGATCCTACTGTTACGGTCTGGAGGTGGATCCACTGGACCACCGCAGGTGATGGCGTAAGCCCACACCAGGGAGTGGAATCTTAGTGGGACCCGGTATTCACCAGAGCCCGCCACAAAGCAGGATGGTCTTGCTGCTGCGGGTTTCCACAAGGTCACTACCACTGGCGGGGCTTGCCTGCGGTGGCGGCCAAGAGTCCGAGGTACAGTAACGGCAGGCAGGCTCGTGGTCATAGACAGGCAGGAGGTCAGGACAGGCGGCTCTGGTTCATAGACGGTAGACAAGCAGGAGGTCAGGGCAGGCGGCTCTGGTTCGTAGACGGTAGACAAGCAGGAGGTCAGGGCAGGGTAAGGCAAGACAGGAACGCTCTGGAACACTTTCACCATGGGAATATAAACCAAGGATCCGGCGAGGGCCGCCAGGAAGAGGCCGGACTTAAATAGGAGCAGTGCCCGGCAATGACCAATTACCGGCGCACTACCCCTTTAAACTCAAACTGGACACAGACTGAGCAGGAGCACGGCCGGGTAAGTGAGCGCCGGAGCAGGCAGATGCACGAGCGGATCCCGAACTCGACGTGCGGGACGGGGCTCCGCTGGGAGCAGGGGCACAGGCGCGCCTGCGACTCGGGACAGCGGTCGCAGGGGTGTCCGTGACATCTTTCAAATGATAATGGCAACCTTTACAAAATAACTAAGTTTCTGATTCTGTCATCTGCTTTCTTTATCAAAAGAAAAATGTTAGCCATTTACTTTCAGCAACTTTTTATTGCTTTTTCTCTTAGGTCATATCAAATGTATTGTAAAATCGTCAAACAAAAATTGAAAGGTTCGGAATGCCTCTCATGAGTTGGCACATTAGGAAATATTTCAATATCAGAATTCTTAGCATACATTTTACATCTGTCTATAGAAAGATTTTAGAATATTTAAAGCCTGTCTGAAACCGAAATGTTAGAGATAAGTAGAGGGCCATTTCTAGTGGAGGGTAAGAATTGTAAATACTCAGTAGCCAGTCCTATGCTTTGAGGTTTCCATGTAAACTCCCAACGCACCATAGTGATTGGGCAGATTGTAAACTGTGCAGCAGTTCAATCACTGCAATAGAGTCTCCATGCCTTCTGCTCTGCACTATTCTCTATGATCATTGTGGTCAGTAGGGGGCAATCAGAAAAAGCTGAATGTTGAGAGTACATCATTTTTTCTTTCCTGTAAGAGAAACAGGATACAGCAGACATAGCTAAAACCTTAGAAAGCACGTAAACCGCTGGACACCAGGGGGTGACATGCCAGAAAAGAGGCGCTGCCATGCCAGTTTTAAGGACCATTAAATGAGTGTATACTGTGTCTGAATGAATGAACCTGTCAAAAATCTGGCGTGTGGTATATAGGCGCATAGCATTTAATTGCTAGCATATTTGATGCACCTACTTTTTGTCATGCCTGGTGTATAATGCACCTAGTTTTGGTGTACTACAGTTCATTTATTTAGTGAATAGGGCATCAACAGCTTTTTGGCACAAAATACACCAAAAAAAATGGTGCAGACCTAATGGGATATGTCGCCCCAGATATTAACCCCTCCATCATCATAGACAAGAAATACCCCCTTTCTATTCTGGACCACCATGTAAACCAGAATTTACTCGTACATGACACGAAACAAATAGAGATCCTGAATGTTACCTCTCAACTACTTTAGACAACCAGAGAAGAAGGCAGTAGCCCTTTTAAAATCCTAGACTACCAAGTATATTGACCTTTTCACTATTTTAAACCTTCATTGCTGTGGACCATCAGTGGTGTTGGTATTAACATGCAATACCAACATTCCCTATAACTACAATTATTTCTGTTTCAATCTAAACTGATGCTTTAGAGAAAACTAGTTTTAAAAAGCAAGGCATAGGGCGAAGTGTCCAGTGGACAGCTCTGCTAGATACAGGTCTCTCCCGAAACACAATCCAGCCACACAGAGAAAACCTGGAGGATAGCCACTCAGCAGACACCTCCCCTTGTCTAGTCCTGTTTAGTTCATTGTAATTTGAGATTGCTGTTCATGAATATGCTGGTTTTGTTTAATTTACCAGTCTTATGTAGTCACTGTTTGGCAGTGACTGGTATCAGACCATGTTTGAGCTTTATTGTATGTATTTTTTAATCAAAAAAAGAACACATCCTGATAGAAGACAGACAAAACATATTTGCTCTTGGAGAATAACTGTTCACCTTTTCACTGTAGTTAGCGTCCATTCTAAATTTTAAAAAATGGACAAGAGTGCAGATTTTTCAAACATGGTGTGAAGCTAGCTTTTTTTCTGTTGCTATTGTTACGAGTGGCGCCGCAGCCCGGGGTCTGGGCTGCGGGCGCAGTCATCTCTGCCAAGTCCCTGCTGCGCCCGGGGAGCGTTGCGCCGCGGCCTGCGGGTGCGCTCTTTCCCACGGGCGCACGGACTTACCTGACAACGCTCCTGCTGCTTCTCTCCTGACTGCCGACCAGTGCGCGCATCCCCGCTCCCTAGGGCGCGCGCACGCCGGCTCTCTCGGATTTAAAGGGACAGGGCTCCACCTCTTCCTGGACTCCGCCGAATCCATAGTGCCCTTACCCTATGCGAGGAAGCCTTCTTTACGTTCCGGTTTCCAGTTCTGTGTACCAGTCCCACCGGCTTATGTTTCTTGACCACGAACCTTTGCTGCCTGCCCTGACCTCTTGGCCCGTCCCCGACTATGAGTTTGCCTGTTGATTTGGTACTTCGTTGCTGGTGGAATCCCGCCACAGCAAGTCCATCCCGCTTTGCGGCGGGCTCTGGTGAAAACCGGGACCCACTTAAACTCTGCTCCCTAGTACGGCTATTACCACTGCTTGCGGTGACCCAGCTGATCCACTACCTAGGTTCGTTACAGTTGGATTCGGCCATGGATCCCGCCAAGGTGCCGTTACCCAGTGTGGAGGACCTTACAATTATTGTGGCTCTATAGTCTCAGCAGCTGGCACAACAGGCGCAGCAGTTAACCAATTGACCGCCAAGATGCAACAACTGATTACCACTCAGCAGAAGCCCTCGTCTCCTCCTGTGGTTCCTCCTACTCCAGCCGCTTCGTCTGCCTCCCTGGGACCCAAACTCGGGCTGCCGCTTCCTACTAAGTTTGACGGCGATCCGAAACTCTGCAGGGGATTTGTTACACAGTGCTCCATGCATGTGGAGTTGATTGCCGACCAGTTCCCTTCCGAATGGTCTAGGGTAGCCTTCGTGGTCAGTCTGCTTTCTGGGAAGGCCCTGGCCTGGGCCACTCCCCTCTGGGACAGGGGCGATCCGGTGACGGCGGATCTGCAGATCTTTCTTAAAGAGTTCAGAGCTGTATTTGAAGAACCAGCGTGCGCATCGTCCGTGGAAACCGCACTGTTGAACCTGCGCCAAGGGGATTCTTCGGTAGGAGAGTACGCCGTCCAATTCCGCACGCTGGCCTCAGAGTTATCTTGGAATGAGGCGGCACTGTGCGCTACTTTCATGAAGGGCCTCTCCAGGCCAGGTTAAAGATGCACTGGCGGCAAGAGACCTCCCGACGTCCTTAAGTGAGCTGATCCATTTGGCCACCGTATCGACGTGCGCTTCTCCGAGAGACAAGAGGAACTCCATCAGGAACAAGACTCGGTTCGGCCTCGCCGGTTCCCTCGCCTGGCTCCGGTGTTCCTGAGACCTCCTTTGCCACTTCCGCAGCACTCGGGGGAAGAGCCCATGCAAATTGATTTCTGAACAGGAGCGGACTCGGCGTCGTGCGGAGAGGTTGTGCCTGTATTGCGACAGTCCGGAGCATTTCCTACAGGACTGTACCCTGCACCCTCGTCCAGGAAACGCACTCACGTGGGAGAGGCGTCCATAGGTGTGAATAGTTCCTCTCCTTAACTAACCATGCTGGTTTTGGTGGTGTCATGTTCTGGAGCCCAAGTTCAAGTTCCAGCCTTTCTTTACTCCAGTTCTGCTGGAAATTTTATGGACGCTGCTTTGGTGTCGAAGCTTGGCCTTCGCGTGGTCCGTCTCGTCAAGCCTTTATCCATCTCTTCCATGAATGGTGAGATTCTGCGAGACCGTTACCGTACTGTGCCAGTGTCTATGCAGGTGGGGGCGCTCCACAGAGAGAAGATTGCGTTTTACGTGCTGCTCCACTCCTCCTCAGCAATCCTCTTTGGGCTCCCGTGGCTGCAGCGCCACGCCCCTATGCTGAGTTGGGAAATGGGCAAAGTAACGCGTTGGGGACAAGACTGCCAGTCCCGTTGTCTTGTGGCACCCCAACTGGTGCTCCCCGCTTCTCCATCGACGCGTCCTAAACCCCTGCCGGGTCTGCCGCCGGAGTACCAAGACTTCGTGGACGTATTTTCGGAAAAGGAGGTGGAGACCTTGCCTCCGCATCGTCACTACAATTGCCCCATACACGTGTTGCCTGGCACAAGCCCTGCTCGTGGCAGAGTTTATCCGCTGTCTGTTCCTGAGACCGAAGCCATGTCGGCCTATATACGGGAGAACCTCAAGAGAGGCTTTATCCATAAGTTCACGTCTCCAGCCGGTGCTGGATTCTTTCTCATCGAGAAAAAAGACGGCTCTTTACGTCCGTGCATTGACTACCGTGGCCTAAACAAACTCACGGTGAAGAACCGTTACTCGCTGCCTCTGATCACGGAACTTTTCGATCGGCTCCGCGGAGCCAAGGTTTTCTCGAAGCTGGATCATCCAAATTCGGGAGGACGACAGCATTTAACACTGGGGAGGGGGCATTTCAAGTATTTAGTCATGCCCTTCGGCCTCTGCAACACTCCTGCGGTGTTCCAGGGCTTCCCGTTAATAAAGATCTTCAGGGACCTCTTGTATTCCTGCGTGGTCGTGTACCTGGACTACATTCTGGTCTTCTCACCTGATCTCAAGTCCCATCGTCTCCATGTGTGCCAGGTCCTTAGACATCTTCGTGAGAATCGCCTGTACGCCAAGTTAGAGAAGTGCCAGTTTCACCAGTCCAGTCTGCCCTTCCTAGGGTATATCGTCTCTGCCAAGGAACTTCAGATGGACCCGGCCTAGCTTTCCGCCGTCCTGCAGTGGCCTCGGCCGATTGGCCTTCGGGCGATCCAGCGGTTCTTTGGCTTTGCCAACTACTATCTCCAGTTTCTCCCACATTTTTCGACACTAGTGGCTCCTATTGTGGCCCTGACGAAGAAGGCTGGCAACCCTAGGTTGTGGCCACAGGCGGCGGAAGACGCGTTCTCCCGGCTCAAGGCAGCTTTTGCCGCAGCTCCTGTCCTGTCTCGCCCGGATACCGAGAAACCGTTCTTCCTGGAGATGGACGCGCTTTATGGGAGCAGGGGGGAGTTCTCTCTCAGTGGGATTCCAAGGGCAAGATAGTCACTTGTGGGTTCTTTTCTAAAACATTCTCTCCGGCCGAAAAGAACTACACTATTGGTGACTGCGAGTTGTCGGCCATCAAAATGGCCCAAGAAGAATGACGCCATCTGCTTGAGGGGGCTCGCCACCGAGTTACCATTTATTTGGACCACAAGAACCTGACATACCTCCAGACAGCTCAATGCCTTAATCCTCGGCAGGTTCGTTGGTCCTTGTTCTTCTCACGGTTTCATTTTGTTATCCACTTCTGCCCGGCCGAGAAGAACATTAAGGCCGATGCTTTGTCCCGGACTTCGGACATTATGGGTGTAGAATCCCCTCCTAGCCATATTATACCTCCTAACCGTCTGATTATGGCGGCCCCGGTGGATCTTCGGCAGATACCTCCGGGCAAGTCTTATGTACATCCGGCGCTTCGGAGGAGAATCCTGAAGTGGGGACATTGCTCGTGTATTGCCGGTCACCCGGGAGTACGGAAGACGGCGCAGCTTATTTGTCGCTACTATTGGTGGCCTGACTTGGGAAAGGATGTCAAGGACTTTGTGGAGTCATGTTCTTTGTGTGCCGGCAATAAAACTCCCCACCTTAAGCCAGCAGGTTGCTTCCCACTGCCCACCCCGGACCACCCGTGGCCCCCAAAATTGCCATGGTTTTTATTACAGATCTCCTGTTGTCGCTGGTAATAACCGTCATTTGGGTCATCGCGACTGTTTTTTCCAAAAAATGGCACACTTTGTACCACTTGCTGGTTTGCCTTCTGCACCTTATTTGGTGTCCCTTTTCTTCCAGCACATCTTCCGTCTGCATGGCCTTCCTCGTCACATTGTGTCGGATCGCGGGGTGCAATTTGTTTCCAGATTCTGGTGGTCCCTCTGTTTCCAGCTGAAAGTGGATCTGGACTTCTCTTCGGCTTATCATCCGCAGACTAACGGCCGTGGGAGAGTTCCCAAACCCGGTCCTGGAGAAATTTTTTGCGACATTTTGTGTCCCGCCCAGCAAGACGATTGTCGGGTCTGTTACCCGAGGCGGAATTCACTTACAACTCTATGGATTCGGAGTCAGCGGGTGCCTCCCTGTTTTTTTGGTATATGGTTTTTCATCCCCGCCCACCCCCCCCTCTATCAACGGTCTCTGATGTCCGTGCCGTGGACTCCTTGGTTCGTGACCTAAAAGCCGTCTGGAGCAACACTCGACAATCTCTGTGTCAGGCTTCCGCCTGGATGAAGCTGCGAGCGGATAAGCACAGGAGGTTGCCACCCTTGTTTGCTCCCAGGGATAAGGTCTGACTGTCTTACAGGTATATCCATCTGAAGATTCCATCCTATAAATTGGGCCCCCGTGACCTTGGTCCTTTTGTGGTCCTAAAGAAAATCAACACCGTGTCCTACAAGCTCCTTTCTCCCCCCCTCCATGCATATCCCAAACTCCTTCCACGTTTCCCTGCTTAAGCCACTCATTCTAAACAGATATTCTCGTAGGGTGTTACCTCTTTCTCCGGTAACTGATACCTCGGATGTCTTTACGGTGAAAGAAATTCTGGCCATGAAGACGATCAGGGGGAAACGTAATTTTCTTATTGGTTGGAAGGGATTCAGGCCTGAAGAAAGATCTTGGGAGCCGGAGACAAACATCATGGACCTGGGAATGCTTCGGAAATTTCTTTGGACCAGAGGGAGGGGGAGACCAGAAGGGGGGGTATTGTTACGAGTGGCGCCGCAGCCCGGGGTCTGGGCTGTGGGGGCACTCATCTCTGCCCCGTCCCTGCTGCGCCTGGGGAGCGTTGCGCCGCGGTCCACGGGCGCACTCGCTTCCACGGGCGCACGGACTTAACTGACAACGCTTCTGTTGCTTCTCTCCTGACTGCAGGCCGGTGCGCGCGTCCCCGCTCCCTAGGGCTCGCGCGCGCCGACTCTCACGGATTTAAAAGGACAGCGCGCCGGTAATTGGGGTTGCCGGCCGCTGGCTCTATATAAGGGCTCCGCCTCTTCCTGGACTCCGCCGAATCCATAGTGCCCTTACCCTATGTGAGGAAGCCTTCTTTACGTTGTGGTTGCCAGTTCTGTGTACCAGTCCCTCCGGCTTACGTTTCTTGAAAACAAAACTTTGCTGCCTGCCCTGACCTCTTGGCCCATCCCCGACTACGAATTTGCCTGTCGATTTGGTACTTTGTTGCACCTCGGCTACCACCGCAAAAGTCCATCAGAGGTAGCGACCTGGTGGAATCCCACCGCAGCAAGTCCATCCCGCTTTGCGGCGGGCTCTGGTGAAAACTGGGACCCACTTAGATTCCGCTCCCTGGTACGGCTATTACCACCATTTGCGGTGACCCAGCGGATCCCCCACCTAGGTTCATTACAGCTATATGGCTGCATACTCTAATTAGTAATTACTACTTAGTGGTATTGTTTGTCCAGTGAATTTAGGGGAAAAAAAATCTAGGTAAAAAAATTGCCCATCTGCATTAACTTTTATGTAAGTCTATATTGTTAGCTCAATTGTCTAGAACAAGGTAGTTTGGGCCCATAAAAACTACCACATAGGGGAGCTGAAAAAATTGAGGTCTCCCAGTGATGTCACCACCTGATCACCTTGCATATGTTTGCCATTTTCATTTATAGTTGTAAGAGTCCTTTAAATAAAATTGAAAGAACATTTTGATCACCGTTTAAAGGGGCTGTCTCACTACAAGGATTGCTTTTTATGTTAAAGATCTTGAAAAAACAAGTCACTTTGCAATATATGTCCATTAACAGTGTCCTATCTATTCTGTGATATCTCCTCTTATATGGGCTGCATCAGCTTCTCAGGTCGCTATAGCTACAGATCTGTTCAATCTGTCATGATAGGAGCCAGCACTGGTTGCTATAGCTACAGACCTGGTTTCTACTGCAGCCTAGTAGAAGCCAGTAAACGCCCCTGAATTCAAAGCGAAACCAAGAAAACAGGACAAATCAATGTAGTGAGACAACTCCTTTAAGTAGGAGAGGTCACTGACTCTTGGCAGTCTGAGAATTATTGTGTCAGCACAGGGACAGATACCCCTAGCTCTAGCTCATCATGGAGTGTTCTGCTTAGGACTGATTCACACTACATTTATGGCCTATGTGAAATGTATACATTTTGAAACCAAAAAACAATATTGGAACTTCTAGTTTGATGTAGCCATAGACTATATTGGGTCAAATGTAATGTCAATAGAGCATACTTTTAACTCAATTTGACTCCATTTGCATCCATATATGTCCAAATTCTCCCCAAAACACTTAAAAAGAATAAACTTCCTTCCAGAAAACTTCCTTGTGAAACAATTCAATTACAGGTCATATGACATGGGAGGCCCTGTGTATTTTCTTTTGGAATGCCTTGACCTACATTGGTCCCAATATCCCAATGTATGGCAATCCGTTATGACTCATACTGGAGGTTAGCATTTCTAATCCATCTACAGATTGCCATCAGAAAAGCAGAGGGAGGAATGAACACAAGCAAAAAGGAAGGAGCAGCCAGTGGGGGGGAAGAGTGGAGAGACTCTGCAAAGTAGAATGCCAGAAAACGCAGTCTTTAGCCACACATGCTAAAGCTAATGATGCAACCCTGGAAGAAGTGAAAAAGAACATGTGAAGAACAGCAATACATTAACTGAGAGTCGGAATACACAGCATGTTTCTTTTCATGATTCAATGG
>JAODAL010028124.1:0-53821 GCA_025379985.1 Phyllomedusa bahiana
TTTCTCATTGAAATTTTATGGTTTTCACCCCTTTTTCCCCGTTTGTACAATTTTAATCTTTATTGATGAGCGGGAATAAGTGCCATGTCAATTATTTCGGCAAAATACGCCCCACGAGTAAGGCTTTTTTCCCAAAACCCGACTTTTTTTGGGGAAACACATTTCGCCAAAAATTTTAAAAGAGCGTACTGCGCTCTAATAGGGCAAAATGCCCCCAGCCCATTACCGAAATTCCACAGTTTTCAAAGGGAAAAACTAGGGAATTAAACGTCCCTCTCCCCGCTCGCACAATACGATTGTTTTGGGTAGGCGCGGGGAGAAAAATTGAATGTCACTTTTTTCAGGGTTGCTTTTTTCACCCGAGTAAATGCATGCCCTATGGGGGCGGGGGCACCCGGGCCTTTTCTGGCCCACGGGTGTACGCCCCCCGATCGGCGCGAGCCCCTTTAACCCCCGGTGAAATTTGCGGGCCTTTACTGACGCCCTGCAAATTTTACCCGTGGGGAAAATAGCCTAATGCATGTCAAGGGGGCCCGGCGTGCGGGCCCGGGCCCCCTTGCCCCGCAGGAGTAACGCGTATAAACCACTCCCAAAATCCCCCGGTTAAATTTGCGGCCGCACTGTACCGCTTCAATTTACCCCCGTGTGAACATGGAAAAATTGTGTTTTGGCCACAAAAACCCCCGGGTGTTCTAGAAGTACATGCTGGCCAGCGCATACTTCTAAAATCCCTTGGGCCCGCCCTCCATTAAACTCAAAGTTTCCCCGGCGCTTTTTTCAAATGTGCAGGAAATTTCAAACTCTTATGAGATTTACTGTATTTGGGGGCCCTGTACTTCGGGGTATTTCACCCAAAATTACCCCCAAAATACGGCCCCCCCAATTACACTGTGTGAACATCCCCAAAGTGTCCCCCCCGGGCTTTGGGACTCCCAACCCAAACCCTGGGGACCCCAACTTCTATCCATTTCCCCATTTATGCCCAATAGCAGTGTTCCTGAGGGGACGTTCACTTGATTATATAGTATGCCTGCACCGAGAACTCATTTGTTTCCTCAAGCACAGAATTTCAACGAGGAAACTACTCGGATTCCTGCCTCCTATACTGTAGTATTTGACACCTCAAGGAACTGACGTCAATTCTTTGCAGGCGCAGACAGTACGTGCTGAAAAATTTCCCTCGAGTAAAACCAGTGTCGTCTGAACAACAACTTTAAATTTTACATTAAAATTAAATGATCGGTGTATTGAACATTGTTTAAAGCTGATTTTGTGGCATATTTCTGCACAAAATATGCCCCAAAATAAGCGTAAAAAAAAACGCTGTGTGAACATACACTAAAGATTTGTCTTTAAAAAAAGAATTTTTGCCCCAGGGGCTGCCCTGATTGGTGACAAAGGGCCCCAAACAGGGAATGAAAATGCCTAGGTCTAAGATTTTCCCTTTGTTGTCCATAGCAAACCAATCAGGCTCATAGTAACCAATCGAGCCCCCCCTTTCTTTCATTTTTTTTTCTCTGAAAAAATAAAAGGGAGCTCTGATTTTTGGCTTGAGCTCTGTTTGGGTTACTGTGGGCAACAAGGAAAGTCTTAGACCTAGACAGTTTTCATACATGTCCTCCATAGTTTTGCAAAAATTGGAGAGTCACAACTAGGGGTATTTTATTGTACAGGTTGGCAAAACGAGGAAGTTAAGAAAGATGTCGAAGACATCATTGCAAGTTAAAAGTTTAAAACCCCCCCAAAACGGGAGGTTTTTTTTAAAAAGGGAAACCTTCACCTCCAGGGAAACCTCATGAAGTAAAAGGAGACTAAAATACAAAAAAATTTTTCTTTTTGGGAAAAAAATTAAAGCTTTTTTCAAATTTTAATTCAGTTTTTTTTAAAAAGCGTGGCCCTTTAAGAAAAGTCTGAAGTTGGGCCAAATCGGCACCTGACACCCTTTAAATGGATCACTATTTGAAATGAGCCCAAAAAAAACTGTTTCCCGAGTGGGAGCCCAAACGGGAAAGAGGGCCGGGGAAGTCTCCTTATAAACACTTTTTAAAACTCGGGGTTTGCTATTTCCTGGGACAAAAAGCTAGCAGCAGGGCCCATAACGCTACCTGAAAAACCCCGTCAGACATTTTTGTCAGTGTGCTTTTTTTGCTGCAGTGTATTAGTGAGCAACTGTTTTCCCTTTTACCATACCCTCCCCTTTCCTTCTTCATAGTTTTTTAAAACTGAAACAGAAAATTCCCTTGGGCTACTACAGAGCTCTGCTAAAAAAAGTGAAAGTCCCAATCTTTTCCCCCCTAAAAACTGAGGTAAATCCCTTTTTGCAAAATGACATGTTTTGGAAATGGGCCCTTATAACTTCATCAAATATTATTTTTTGTGTGTTTGTGTGGGGGGGATAGGTATTTTTTAAGGGCCCTCGAAAAGACGTCAAAAACGTTGCTTCTTTTTTTGGAGGGCTTTGAAAGCAATCCCAATAGAAACCAAAAGTAAACAGAAAAAATTTTTCCCAGTTAAGTTTTATCTTTTAAGGGTTATAAAAAAAAATTTTAAAAATAAAAATTTTCTGATCTTATATAAAATGAATGTGCACATACCTAAAATTTTGGGGTCTAAACTGTTTTTGGGTCCCCTTTTCGCGGGCAATCTTTAAATTCTCTTTCAAAACGTCCTATTCATGTTCAGTCCTGCTGGTCACACATGCTCAGTCTTGCTGGTCACACATGTTTCAGTCTTGGGGGCCACACTTTGCTAGTTTTGGGTGGTCACAAAGGGAAAGTTTTGGGTGTGCACACAAGCTCAACCCTGATGGTCACCCATGCTAAAACCCTTTGTGGTCCAAAAAATGCCCCAAGTCCACCGTCCCTTGTACGGGGGTAGAGGAAAACGATTTCTTCTTTTGGGACAACCAGAAAGGGAAACTGACTCCTAGGGGAAAGTTTTTAATAGAAAACTGGACACATTTAGTGGACGGTCTGTGAGGGAATCAACAGAACACCAGGGAGCAGCATAATCAAAATTTAACAGTATTTTGGAAAAGGGAAAAATTTTTTTAAAATTGTTTCCAATTGAAAACGTTTTATTTTTTGCTGGGTAATTTTATTATTAAATAAAGGGGGAAAAGGCCCCCCTTAATTTTAACCCAGATTTTTTTCCCGCAGATGATAAAGTCGGGAGTAATAATTTTTTGTTTAACTCTATTTTCAAAGGAAAAAAATGCAGGAAAGAGAAACGCAAATCAAGAACGACTTTAGCTAAACTGGAAGCAGATGATCTCCAAAAAGAAGCAGAAAAACAAATGAACCATTTTCTAGAAAAGTCACAAGAGATTGATGCTAAGATTTCTGAAAAAGAAGAGTTTTTACAAGGGAAAAGAACACCCTTTTTAACAGGGAAATGTCAAAATGGTGTTGCATTTGGGGTTTTGGGACCAAAATTTCAATTTTTTCCCGTAAAAAACTCTAAGGGCGGGAAAAAAAAGGGGCTTTGGGCATCAGGGGTTTCTGTTCAGGGTCTGCTTTTAATGGGGGGAAAACGGGCAAAAAAGGATTCGTTTCACAATGGACACCAATGGCGCCTGTTGGAACCTATTGTTTTTAAAAGGGGTCCTTTGGGGTTTCCCCCGCCGGGGGTGTCCTTTTCAGAAAAAAAAAAATAGTGCAGCTTGCTGGGCTTTTTTCCAGTCTTTCCCCGAGGAACATGGGGACGGTTTTTTTCCAAAAGGAACCCCCAATCCCAAATGTGAACAAAGTTTTAAAACGAGATTACTCCCAACCAATGCAAAAGGAAATTGGGGTAATTTAAACCCCCTTAAAAAAAAGGAAAAGAGAAAAAACCCTAAGGGGCCCTTTCCTCATGGCAGGTTTACAACCCGGATTTACAACGGATTTCGGTTTTTGAAAGCCGCTGAAAACCCAAATTGTAAAATTTTTTAAACATTAGGGTTAATTAAAAATCCATGCACAGTCCCCACTGCACGGTTTTTAAACCGCCGGGGGTTTTTTTACCCCTTTCTGGCTGCCCGGAGAAAAAATTTTAGAACTTTGCTCATTTTTCCCATCGGGTTTTTGGGGAAAAAATAAACCCATGGGGGTTGCGAAGGGGGAGGGGGTTTTTGCCCCCAAATTTGTGGACAAGAGCCGTCCACCTGTGTGCCAAAAAAAGACCATATACTGGTCGGCATTTGCTGACCGTTATTTGGTCTTTACCTTTTTAAATGAACCCAAACCCCTATTTTTTGATTTAAAGTTGGGGATTACGGTTTGGTTTGGGGGGGGGGGGTTTTTCCCCCCCAAAAAAAAAATTAAAAAAATTTTGGGGTTTTTGGGTCCCCCAAAAATCTAAATTTTTCAAAATTTTTGGCCCAAACCAATGTTAAACCCCAAACCCAAGGAAGGTTCTACAAACACTAAGGTCAAACTTTTACCTATTGGCTGGTATTTAGATATTGAAAACAAAACTTTTTATGCTGCCCTATCCGAAAGTAAGATGTGATGAGGAAAAGAAGTTGAGATCTGTGATATTAGGGTTATATAAAAAAAAAAGAGGAGAGGGCTGAGTCTGGTTTTTTAGGGTTTTTATGATTTGGGGGGAGGAGCTGGCTCTGTGATTTTTAGGGTTATATGATTTGAGGGAGGGGCTGGCTCTGTGAAAATATAGGTTTTTATGATATAGGGAAAAAAAGCTGAGCTCTGGGGATAAATAGGGTTTTATGTTTGGGGGAGAGGGGCTGAGCCCCTTGTGTAAAATAGGGTTATATGGTAGAGGGGAGGGAAAATGAGCTCGTGATATGTTGGGTTAATATAGACAGAAAAGTGGTTTTGTGATATGTAGGGTTATATTATGGGCGAGAGGGAAAAAGGGGCTTCCCGTGATATTTTAGGGTTAAAATTTTTAGAGGAAGAAGCTGAGCCCCGTGATTTTATAGGGTTTAAAAATTTTATAAAGGTGAGGAAAATGAGCTCTGTGATATATAGGGGTTTTATTAAGAGAGAGAAAGGGGGCTCTTGATAAATGGGGTTAGATAGTTCGGAGCAGGCTTTCCGTGCAAAAAGCAAAGAAAATACTCATAGGACTCCTTAAGATACAGTAGGTGTCCTGCCTCCCTCACCCACATACAGTAATTGACAGCTTTCACTGTATTATATATATCAGTGAAAAAGTCAGCTTTTTTCCCCCCAAAACAGCACCACTTTTTATTTTTTATATATAGTGAGGGCCCCACTTGCATCCGGGGCGCCATCTTGGGCCGGCTCTGGGGGGGGTTTTTGCTCAACAGGATCGCCATTTTTTTTTGCACATTCAACATTTGGGCCCTCCCGACTGCAGTTTAAATTGGGGCAAGCAGGGTTTCAGGAAAAAAAAACGTGCACAAAAAATTTAAAACCCCAGGCCCTTGGCCCACTTTCTAAAACTTAAATAGAAATGTCTAAACGATAGTCGGAACCATAAAAATCCCGCACCAAAAAACCCCGTACTTCTCCAGTATGGGGACCCGGGTTTCCCTTTTAAACTTCCGGGGTCCCGGCCCCTTCCCCGCTCCTTGCTTTCCCCTGCCCGTAGCAAAACCCCGGGGCCCCCTTAAAAACCTGCAAGCCATGACCTCTTTTAGCCCCCCCAGGGGGCTGGCCCAAAAAACCCCGGCCTGGAACGTTTGGGGGCCCCCGGCCCTTTCCCCCCCCCAAAGCTACACCGTTCCGGAAAAAGGGAAAACCAAAACCTTTGGGTGGGTTTTTTGCTACCTGTTCAAATAATCCCATTGTTACCCGAAAAAACCTTCCCAAAACTTCCTTTTCCCCCCCGAAAACCCCGACATTCGGTGGGACGATTTTTTAATTTATCCTGCTTGAATTTCCCCCTAGTGGGGAGCACCGCACCACCTTAGGTCGCTCTGCCCCCAATTTTATTTTTATAAAATATATATATATATATATAAAATTTTATTTTATATATAATATATATATATAATATATAATATATATATATATAAAATAAATATATATATTTTATATTTTAAAAATTTTTATTTTACAAAAACCCCCTTTTGGGTTTTTTTGTTTTTTTTTTTTTATACTTTTTTAAGTGGGAGATGCAAACCGCAAAAGGAAAAGATGAATTTAAAGAGGGAAAAAATCGATGAAATTTACAAATGGTGAGAGAGCGTTCAAAAGCATTGGAGAAGACAAGAAATGAAAAAAAAAGGTAAGTAAGCCCCAAAACCTGAAAATTTTCCCCCCCCCCCTTCCCTTGCTATATGACCTCAAACCCCCTGCCTGGTCCCTTTCAGACGTAAGCCCTTCGGGAAACCGGGGGCCCCCCTCTCCCCCCGTACCCCGTAACTTGTTTGGTTGGTGATTATTATACTTTTGTCTTGTTTTGTAATTTAAAACCTCTTTTATATGTAAAAACATAGACACAAGACCATACGTACAGCTCAATGGCTGAACAATGAAACCCATTCCAAGCAAATAATTAAAAACAATTCATAATAGCCCTAATTTTTAGCGGAAACCCACGATGGTAACTGTAAGGGTTTTTCACAGGCTTAAAATTTCGGGGCGTTAAATTTCGCCCCGCAAAATTTCGGGCCTTGTGGGCGGAGCGGGGGGCACACCTCGCCGGGGCCCCTAGACATTATTACCCGCGGCGGTATACACCGTGGTAAAATTACAATGGGCAATTATCCTTTTCCCCCCCCGGCGGGTTGCCGAGCAAAGGGGGAGGAGCGTTTAAACCATAGTTTTTCTATGAGAACTGTGGATTACCGTAAAAGAAATTGGGGTGGGTTTCCAACCGAAAATTTGTGCACTCGGGGCTAATTACGGACTGAAATAAAGTCCCATTTTAAGCCCTTTTGAAAATAGCCTAAAAAGGGGCCCGTTTTACACGGCTTATTCACGCCGAAAATTTCGGGGAAAGGGTTTCGCCCCACAATTTCGCCGTGGTTTCGGGGCCCCGGGGTGGGGGGAGGGGGGGGCAGCTGCCGGCCCCTTTTGACATTGATTTTTCCACGGAAAGGGGTTCCCCGGGGCAATGTGCAGTCACTTTCTTCCCCGCTCCCCCGTTTTCCTCTATGAGGGAAATGGGATTTAAAAGTAATGGGGGGATGGAATTTTGGGGCCCCCTATTTTGCGCGGGCGCGTGGGGGAATTTCGGGCCAAATCCTCCCCCAAATTTGCCGTGTGAACATGGCCTAAGGAAAAAGGAGACTTTCATTGCAAAAGGCCCAAAGGGGATCAATGCCCCCCATTTTAATTTTCACTTTGGTTAGAGGGGAGTTTTAGACACCACTATTTTAACTGCACATGGGAGAGGAGGGGGGCCCCAAATTTAAAATTTTCCCCTTTTTCGGCCTCAGGAGGTTCAAGTTTACTCTTTTTAGCAACTCAACATTTAAAGAAAAATTTTCTTTATTGGTTTTATGGGAAACCCCCTTCCAAAAAACTGTGCTTTTCAAGACTTTTTTAAAAATTTTTTAAAGTTTTGCAAAAAACTTTTAAAAAAAACCCCCCAAACCAATCCTAAATTTTGGGTTTTTAATGTTTAAAATTAACCCATATTAACCCCCTCCCCCCCACCACCATTTCCAGCACTGCCAAAAGCTCCCCGGCCCCCACCCCTGGAAACCTAACCCGGAAGACATTATGTTCAAAGGGATCACATTTAAAGTTTTCAAACCAAACCCTTTACCTCTGGGCACATTCTGTACATGCAGACAGTGACTGCTGAGGGCCAAAGATTTTGGGGGGTAGCATCATGTTTAAACCATTTAAAGTGATGTTTACATTTAGGAACCGGGGAGGTTGGGGGAAACACTGGCAAATGCTGGAACGGGGTGATGGGGAAGGGGGGTAAGTATGAATTTAAATTTTTTTTTTTAGCACCGTGGGAGGGGGCAGGGGGGGTTTTTTTAAAACCTTGACAAAACCCCTTTTAAATTTTTTAATCCCGCGATGTGATACTTCCAGGGGGGGTTGGGCTAAAATTCCTTTATACTTCAACATGGCCCCATGTTTTTGGGTAAACAAAAGTTTAAAATCATAAAATTTGTTATTTCCTAAACATTGGGGGTAAGAGGGTAAGATGGGACGTCCAAATTGGGAAATTAGGCTGCAAAAAAGGGGCCTGGTCACAAAAACCCGTAAATTTAAAACCCCTTTTTCAACCTAAACCTCATTTAGGGTTAGGGTTTAAAGTTTTGGTCCAGGGAATAACCCAAAAAGAATTTTTCCCCAAATCATTAATTGGGGGGCCCCAGCACCATGGGTATTAAAGGGCCCCCCCTTCGGGGAAACGGGGAAAAAAGGTGGTTTTAAACCCTGTTAGACCTGCCCCCGGGGGCCTATAAACCCCCCCTTTCTGGCCCCCAGGTGATCAATTTTTTGCCTATGTCCCGGGAGGAGGCCCGACCCGCTTGCAGCATTTTTGTTTTTTTTCATTCCTTTTTTTTTTTTTTTTTTTTTTCAGGAAGGTGATTTGACTCCCGGTCATCACCTTTTTGGAAAGGGGGGATTGAGCACCCGGGTCTCACCGTTGGAAAAGGGGATTGAGCAAACCCCGGGCCCCACCGTTAAAGGGGTTTTCCCCCCGCCGCTCACAACCCCCCCCCATCGCCGCCCCCCGCGGCCCTTTTAAGATTCCGGGAACCTCACCGTTGTGTTATGATACCGAAGGGGGGAAGCCCCGGGAAAGCCCGAAGACCCTCAAAATTTGGTTTAAATACCCCCCCCCACTTCCTCCTCTTTGGGGGGGGTCGGGGGTTTTTTTTTTAATTTCTTTTGGGTGGCCACAGGAATTTCCCTTTTCCCCGCGGCCCCCGGGGTTGCCCCCTTTTCCCCCCGTATTGGGGGGGGCTTCCCCCGGGCAGGAGTGCTTTTCCCCCCCCTTAGGGCCCGTGCCCGGCCCGGGCAGCGGACATTTTAGTCCCCCTTGGCAGCGTCCCGGGTTAAAGGGGTTTTGGCCCCAGGGGGCAGTTTTTTCCCCCGCCCGCCCGGGGGTCCCCGGGATGGGGGGGCTATTTCCCCCCCCCACCAAAAAGCTTTCCCTGAAGGGAGCAGGGACAGTTTTCCGTGCGGCGCGGCGTTTGGCAAAAAATCAGTGCCACGGATTTCCGGTTTCCCCCGCATTTACCGCGTTTTTGTGAGTTGGCGCGGCTGCAGGGGGGGGATGGGGCCCCTCAGGGGCCCGCAGGGTTTTCTGCTTACCACTCCCCCCACGTTCCGGCCGGCGTTCAAATTTTTGCCCCCCGGGTTCTGAGGGGTTAGGCCCCCAACTAGGGTGCGCCCCCCCCCCGGGCCCCGGCCCCCGCCCCCGGGGTTGGCCCCCCAAAAAGGGGTCCAGCCCCTCTCTGGATGGGACATGACCCCCAAACACCACGGGGCCCCGTTTGGGGGCGGGGCCTAAATTTCCCGTTTTTTGCGGCGTTCGGCTTTCCCGGGTTCTTTCCTGACTCTGAGGAAACGCCATCTTGGATGGTAATTTGGCCCCCTGTGGGGCATGCCCCTGTCCCCTTTTCAGGGGTAAGTGTTTTTAAAAACCCCCCGTTTTCCCAAAACCTGGCCCACTTTCTTCCCCAGGCACCCCTTTGCCCCCAGGTAGTCCTTTTTTTGGCTAGCCCCCATGCACTTTTTGCCCTTTTCGCCCGTCTTCCCCCCTAAAAACCCTCCACCCGCTTGGGCCCAGCGCCTCTTCCAGGGGTCGGTGGGGCCCCATATTGGTTAAAAAGGTCCCCCCTCGCTCAAATAGCAGTGGTCCCCCCTGTACAGAGTCCCCCCCGGTTACGGTTTTGGCCATAGGACACATGCCGTCCTGCTTTCCCCCCGCCCAGCCCGAAATCCAGGTCCAGCGCCCGGCAGCCCGAAAGGGGTGTAGCGTAAGAGGGTTTAAATTTCTCTCTGCCTCTTTTAACACCCGAGCTCTCTCCCATCAGACGGTGGTCGGAGATGAAGCCCATGCCGGGAAAGGCTTCTTCAAGTGGGACCCCTCGGGGTTCGACCTGACAGACAGAATATGATGATCGGCAGCAGCTGTCCAAGCCCTTAGCCGGGGATTGGGACGGGGTTTAAAACTCCGGGCCCGAAAACGGCCCCTTCGGAGACTTCCCGTCCCTGCTTTGGCCAGACAGGTTTTTATGGTGGGGGAGCAGGGTCCCCCCTTCCGGGCTATTTGGGGGGGGATGAAAGAGCTCCCCCTGGATCGCCTCTTTTGGGGACCCCCCTGTCTCTGGCTCGGCCAACGGGGTTGATAGGATGAAAACAGCGGCCAAGCCCCTTAACTGGGGGTTCCCAAAACCCCTTCATTTAGGGGTGGGGTTCTCAGCCTCCCGGAGGGGGCTCCCTTTAAAGGGCGCAGGGACAGCGTTTTGGTTTCCTGCACCCTGAAATTTAAAACGTTTTCCAGGAAGGGAAACATCCTTTTACGTTTTTTTTTTCCCACCAGAAAGACTTAAGTTTTTTCGCCCTTCCCGAGGACAGGTCTAGTGGGTCGGTGGGGTCCCGTCAGGGACAAACCATCACCCGGCCAAGTAGCCTATGCCCATCCCCGTCTCGACCTTTGGTCCTTGAGACCACAGACAGGGTCCCTCAGGTGGTTTTAAGTCCGCCTTTTTGGGGGGCCGGGCAGCCCCTCAAAACCCGCGCTTGCTTCCCGCATTCAGCTTGCATGGTCCCCGGCCTTTTAAAAAGCTGCAAAACGCTAAAGGCTGGAGCTTCCACAGGGATTGTGGAATCTTGCTTTCCCCTTCTCAAGTTTCTTTCTCCCAGTGAAGTCTCCTGGTGCAAAACCCTTTATGGCAGACATGGCCAACGCAGTGGCCGTTCGCCGTTCCCTGGACTGGGAATTTTTGGCGGGGGTCACCGCCAAGGATTTTTTGGAGCGCGTCCCCCTCGCTTGCTAAGCGTTTCTTTGGGAGGGGCCCCAGAGGGTTTTTAGTATGCCCCCCTCAACCACCGGGGCAACAGCATTCACGTACGGGCTCGAGAAAGCGCAGGGGACCTTTTGCCCAACTACGCTTGTCTGAGGGGCCGGCCCCCACCCGAAATCATTTTGGGTGGGGCCTTCCTCCATTCCAGGGGATCTGGGAGGTTCGGCCACGAACCTGGGTTTTGCTGGGGCGCCACTTCAGGACTCACTTTGTTTGGGGTTCCCCCGCACGGTTTTTCATCTCCCTCCCGCCCCATCGCCGGGCGTCGGTTTTTTTCCCCCTCAATCGCACTCCCCCCCCGGGAAGGAGGGAATTTTTTGCCCCCCCTCCGTCCCCGAGCAAAGGGTCTTATTCAAAACCCTTTTTGGGTTCCCTGAAGGGCAGCTCACTAGGGCCAATGGTCGGGCCCTTTAAAAGAGCTCAAAACCGTAAGCTAGGGCCCGGTTTTTCCCCTGAGTCCCTCCGGTCAGCGTACCCTCAGCCCCCGCAGAAAGCTTTTTTCAGCACGTTTTAAAAATCAGGCCGTTTTTATTCCCATTCCCAGGTCTATCAGCGGTTCCTGCCTGTTTCCATAGGCCCCGACATTTCCTTTTAAGCTCTGCTGTCCGCCTCAGCGGCACCCAGGGGCTTCATGTAGCTCTTGCCACCCCTAATGAGATCTTCCTCGGGGGGTTGGTCCCACCTTCAAAGGCCTCCGGGTCAGCTCGGATTCCCTGTATTTTTCACGCACTTTTTGCTGATGGGGTTTTTTTCAGTAATCCCCGGGCTGATTCCACATTAGGGATGGAATTCGAGGATTTATCCAACAGTTCCAAGGGTCCCCCCCTCTGGAACTTGCCTTAAACGCCCCCCACTCGTTCGCACCCGGGATATTTTTCAGAGTTGCATGCGAGGTTCGGCAGCTTGAGACCCCCCTCTGATGTGGTCCTTTGCGCACTCCTTGCTCGCTCCCTGCAGCGGCAATCCTGCCTCAGGACGCAGGTCTCCAATGCCCTTGGGCCCCCACGGTCGCCCCGCCACCTCAGGCTCGTCTCGACCTGGGCTGGTGGCTAGCCCTTTCCCCCGGGGTTTTTAAAGGGAAAGGCATTTTCTGTCCCTGCCAAGGCGGCATCACCACAATGCCAGCATTTTTTGGGGGGGGGGCCCCTTTCCGGCTCCCGGACCGGGCGCAGGGCCCCCCTAGTCCCCCCAGGGAAGCCAGTCGTCAGGTTAAGTGCGGGGAACCCCAACAACCCACGATTGTGGCCAAAAGTCTGAAACTTCGGGGTTCCAGAGGCCGGGGAGTTCCTCAAAAACTGCAAGGGTTTTTTTTCGCTGGCAGAGCACGGTATTGCTCTGGTCCGGAAAAAACCCCCCCCTTTCCCTGGGTGGGGAAAAAAACCAATTTTGGCCAATCATCTTCGGGAAATGCTTCGCCTTCCTTGCGGAGGTGAGGGAAAAAGCGAGACTTGACATGGTGGCGTCCCCTCAATTCCTAGCGCCCGAGTTATGCCAGGGAAACCCCTGCGCTGGCAGTGGACTTGCGGGTCGGCCTTGGGCAGGTTGGTTTTTCCCGCTTTCTTAACCCGGGGCCTTCTTTTGTTCTCCCTCTGCCACGGCTTTTGTAAAACATCACCTGGCGTCAGCAGGAGGGATAAGGCCGGGGGGGGGCAAAAACTTTTGAATCCGCCTATTCCGCCTCCCGAAGGCAAGGGCCCTATACCCAAGGGCTTTTTCCCCCAATAATTTGGGCAAAAAAAGGATTTTACAGAAGTACAAAAATCCCATTTTTTAAATTTCATTGAATGGGTGTTGAACTGGCCCATAGTCCTATTCAACAACACTACTAAACCTCCTCTACTCTAACAACTGACTTTTTCAACACTTTCTCTGCGGGTAACATAAAAGTGACGGAAAAATGTCCTGTATAAAGCCCCCTTTTAAAACTATTAAAACCCTAAGACTCACACCCAGGAAAATGACTGAAACACGCTCAGCAGGCTTCGGGTAACAAACCTTTTAAAAGGGTATTGCACAAAAAATTAATTTTTCCTTTTTAAAAGGGAACCTGTCAAATAGGTTATGCCCCCCCTTGCTGAGGACAGCACAAGTAGTGGTCAACCTGCGTTTCCACGCTGGTCCCTTTTTTCTGTAAGATCCATTTCAGAGTATTTCAGCTTAAATCTGGCAGTTCCAGCAGAAAAACCACTTATCATGACGGGTGTTACCCCCCCCCACCCACGCAGCCCCCCCCCCCTACAGTTATTCACAGTTTCTATCTATTCAAAGAAAAAGGGTTTAATAAGTTGTCAGGGGGCCCCCATGAATTAAACAACCTTTCATGAATACACTGGACTTTTTGGCTGAAATCTGCAGATTTGAGCACTAAATACTATGAAATTGCAGCATCTTACAGAATAAGGGACACAGTGCTGGGAACAGCAGGTCTGTCACTAGCTTGTGCTGCCCTCAGCAAGGGGGGCATAATCTATGTGACAGGTTCCCTTTAAGCCTGGTTCTCATCTGTGTCGGAGGTTCTATCCAGAGCCTCCATTGCACCTTCTGGCGAAAACAATGTAAAAAATAGTGCAATTTTTTTCAGGTAAAACAACAATGGTGTCCGCCAGGTGTCATTGATATCTGTTGCACAATGGAGGTTCTGAACGGAATCTCTGACCCAGATGTGAATCAGGCCTAAGAAAATCGTTCCACTTTCTCTATCATTATTCTGAATTATGTTCCGGATCTGAGCAGCTTCCTATTCTGGTTTTGTTTCTCTATTAGGTTGAGAACAACTTGCCACACAAGAATATAAACTGTACAAAGGAGGAACCCGCTGGGGAAAACCTTTCCAATATTACTTACACCTGTCAGATGTTGGTACAGCAGCCATACATCTTGCAAGGTGGACAGGCTCTTGTTAACTTTTTAAGGGTGAAAAAGGACTTTTTAAAAGGGGGTGAACATCAGTTCATGGTGGGTTTTTAATGTCATCTCAGTTTTTCAGCCTTCAAACCAGGGCGTTTTTTCCCCTCCCACTGGGTTTTCTTACTGAAGGGTGATACATCATCCTCCCCTTCACGTTCATGCCGCCCCAGTCAGGGGGTTTCCCCCCCCCCTTCCCCCCTTGGTCCACATGTCACTGTTCTTTCCCCCCCCAAGCAGCCCCATTTTTTAAAGCTGTTTGTTTACAAGCACTCCCTGCTTTTTAACTAGACAGTCTTCTATGAACCAGAGCATGATCCACCTCCTCTCACAGCTGGAGGTTTGTTTCAGTTGAAACCATTTCTATGAACTCGTCCCAAACAGCACAGACTGTCTCCCCTTCTATGTTTACACGCACAGCTTAGGCACCCGATTGTAGAAGCAGCGCAGTGTTACTGTCTTCGCGGCTGTGCAGATGAAATGTTCCGGCCCCCTTTTAAAATTTTGAAGGGGAGAGGCAGAGTGCGCGCTCCCGTAAACAACCGGGGCCAGAAGAAGAAATTTGTAAGGGTGACAGCCAATAAATGAAAGAGGTGGGGTCCCATCGCACTGGGGAACAGTGTTTTCCAAAAAAAAAAGATAAGGCAACTGTGAAAACCCGACAGCTTTAATAATGACATCCAATTGCAAAGTTGCTTGTTTTCACAGTCCCCTTATTCTGAAGACCATTTAATGTAATGATACAACCCCTTTAATGAAGAAAATTGTGATTTTATTATTTTTTTTAAATTATGATCATGATCATCCCCAGGGCCCTGTGTGCGTAAAAAACATAAGCCAAAAAAAAAGAAAAAAATTTCCCTACAATTTTTAGCAGAGCTCAAAGTTACAATTTGACTGATTGTTAGGACAATTGTTCAGCTTTTTGTTACTTTTACACTGGGTTTTGTATGGGGGAAACTCAAATCTTTTTAAAGCTTTTTAAAAAAAATTCATTTTAATTGCTTTTTTTTTTTTCATAGAAAACCAAAATTTTGGTTTTTTTTCCCCCAGCACCTGCGATTCCCCAAAAATTTTTGGACCCAAATCTGGGGGACAAATTTTCAAAACTCTTCATAGAATTTCTTTCCCCTAGAAATGGGTTGCCAGATACAGCATTTTCAGGTATCAGGATGATGAAAGTCAATGAATTTTATAAAAATATGTGTTGGTTTTTTTTGTTTTGTTTTTTACAGTTTTTAAAGGGTTTTAAATTGATAGAGGGAGGCATAAAGTTGATTTGAATGGTGATTATGAAGACGTGAGAGCATATAAAATAAAGCTTGGAAGAACCGTGAAGTTTGAGGTAAAAAGAAAATTATTTTTCTTTCTGGTTCAAAAATTAAAAAGAAGAAAGTCCATTTTTTGAAAATCCTGATCCTTAGTCAATACAAAGGGCGACATGTATAAAGGGGCTTTACGCCTTTTTTTTCCGGGCGAAACCTGCACCTCACCGGCCCAAAAACCCCCGCCGGACGCAGGGGAAATGCATGTTGGGCCGCACGTTCCCCACTTTCGGCTCCCTCACATAAAGGGGCGGGCCCGGGGCGTGGTGGGGGGCGGGTTTTAAAATTTTTTTCCCGGGGGCGGGATGGGGGCGCGCTGGGAAAAACCCCTGGGGTTTGTAAAAAAACCGGGGTTTCGGCAAAGTAAAGGGGGCAATGCACCCCTTTTCGCCAGCTCTGACAGCCAGACCTATTTTTTCTGGTCTAAATGCCCCGGGGGGGAGGGTGAATTGAAGCGAGAAGGGAACATGAGGGGAAAACATTGAAAAACGCCCAGAAATTTTGGGCCCCGAGCTCCGTGCGGCAGGGAAAGTTTTATTCCGAAAAAATCCCCCTTTAAAAAAAGACGAAAAACTTTCTCAAAAAAAGGGCCCAAACCTAAAAAATTTAAAAAAAAAAATAAAAAAAAACACTTTCCAAAAATCAAAAAGGGGGCGCAACATCGGGAAAATTAGGATTTTGGAAATTCCCCCGGGAAAAATACAGTAATTAAAATTTCCCGTAAGCTATTCCATTGGTCGGCAAAAACCCAGCCATCAGAATGGGAAGCGACAGGAACCTTTAAAAAACCAATTGGAGAACTAGTGACCAATAAAAATAAAAGGCTACATTTTTCAAAATACAGTAATTCATTTTTTTTTCTTTATTTTCGTTTGCCAATGATCCCAAAAGTATTGGGGGTTTAACAAAATAAAGAAATAAAAATGAAATTTTTGTTAATTAATATTTTTTTCGTTACCCCCCCATTATTGTTCAAATTTTTTTTTACAATTGGGACAACTCGGGGGTTTTTCCAAAAAATTTTTTGCCATGTACATTTTTTTACAGATTGCATTTGAAAACCCTTTGAGAGGGCCCTTTTTTTCTCTCCCCGTTGGTCCAAATAACCACGCCCCTTTTTAAATTAGGGCCCAAACACAAACCAAACTTTCTCGGGATACTTTTCCCCATAGAACTCTATGAAAGGTAGCTCAGCCGCCCGATTGGCTTAAACAACGAGCCCCCTTTTCCCCCCAAACCAACCCAAAACCTATAAATTTCCCCTATGAAATAACTTTTGGGGGCCCTTCTATCGCGGGCCCTTTTTTTCTCCATTCAAAAAAGACGCACTACATATGAAAAGGGGGGTAAAATTTTCTGCCGGCCCGGCTCAAACCCAAACAGCTCTTTTCTGCCTTTTTACTTTTATTTTGAACTGTCCCCCCCCCCCCCTTTTAAATTTTAAATTTGGGCAATTAAAAGTTTATGACGATTTTCCCTTGACTAAACGTCCCTCGGGTTTATAGTTTGTATCGCAATTTTTCAATAAGATATCCGTAGTCATAAAAGAATTAAACCCCCGAAGACCAATTTAAAATCTATGGGAGAGCAACAAAAAACCCTTTACTCTTACAACCCCCAAAAAGGGAGGAGAAGCTGGGAATTAAAAACCCCCCAACAGTCAAAAGAAAACGGCTTCATTTAGGGAACACACTTAGGTTAAAAAGCCACAGAAAGAAACTCACACACCCTTCAAATATCCCCCGTCCCTTTACCCCCACCTGACCCTTAAACCTGCACCCCCACAAATTAAAAAAATGCCAGAAAGGGAGTATTATTTGAACCATCATTTTACTTTTAACTGGAAAATTTTTACTAACCCTGCCTGGGAACCAGCATGACCCTAAAAACCTGCATGACCCCCAGAAATTTAAAAAATGCCCAAAAAAAAGGGGTCTTTTAAAACCCCCATTTTAGTTTTACTGGAATTGACATCTTTTTTCCCCGTACCGCAGAATGACCCCTAAAACCCGTTTTTACCCCCAATCACAAAGTGGCCCCTAAAGCAATTTTTTACAGTGACTGCATTTAAATATTTTTTTGGGAACTGACCCTTTAGTTTACCAGAATTTATTTAAGGGGGAAATTTTTTTTTATAGTTTTTTCATTAAATTAAACATTTTGTTTTTTTTTCAAGTGTGATAACAAAACAACATACACCCCTCCAGCAGTTTTTAAAGGTATTTTACACGTTGTGAGATTGTTAAATTCGTCCCACACCCCAGAAAGTAAAACAAATTTCCTAATCATCCCCAAAACACTTCTAGATTAGACGACATTTGGCCCTCCCTGGCTTTCTGAGAGTGATTCAGCCAATCAATTCAAATGGTTTCTTTTCCTCTTAATTCCTTCTTCAGTGATTAGGGACAGACTCCCCTGAGAACAAATGATGCGACCCCATAGTGACTCCCACCCCAGAAAATTTTTAAGCCTCAAATTGTGCAATTTGTGTCCCAGCCTGGGGCCCTTTATGACACTACTTAACTCACAGAAATCGCCTTTTTCAAAATCTGATTTTATAAGAGAAATTTGAAGCTCTCCTGATTGCCCCTAATGGTGAGAGCCAGTGCTGTCCGACAGCCATCTGTTAACACAGGAGGTCCAGCTGCCAGGGCCCACTTACAGTGGTGCGGTGATAGCCCAGGCTAGCGTCTGTCATCTATTAACAACGATGTCCATCAGCCAGTGCCCCGACTTACAGTGGGTGCGGTTATAGACCAGGCTAGCGTCAGACATCTATACCACGCATTAAACCTATTCCAGGGCCGGACTATACCGTGGGAGTCATGAGAGTCCCAGGCAGGCTACCTCATCTATGTTACACGGTAAAAAAATGCCATAATGACGCAACACCTAAACATCAGAGCTGAAGCAGAGTACGGAAGTGTGGAGTAGACCTCCAGCCATCCTCATTACACAGTCAAGACCTGGGTAGCGCATGCCCCTCCGAATGATTGCGGACCAATTGAGCTTCACTTGGAAATACTCGGTGGTTAACGCTCCTGTTCCACCAGTGCCCTTTTTCTTGGCATTCTTTTCTCATTTTAACTTAACGTCAGGAGGAATTTGATTCTCTTTGTACTTTGTTCTCTGTCCGTGACTCACATACACCCAAGTCCCTCTGAATAACTACATCTGGTCAAGTTTTCCAGACCTCCTTGTACAATTCAGAGGATTTTTTTTACCAGCTATTTTTGTACATGGCAAGATTTTTATTAGTAGTTTCTAAATTCTAGAAAACACATTTTTTAAAATAGGATGTGAATCCCACCATGTCTTTGTTTATCTTTTTTAATTTGAGTGATTAAATGGGTTGTCTCAATACAGGGATTGATAGCTATCTTAAAGATCATCAAAACCAGTCCTTTTGCAAAAGTGTCCATTAACAGTGTCCACATTCCTGTTTTTCTGACAGCACCATCACCCTTGACCACTCTTGACGAATTGTGAAGAACAAATGTCTGTTCGAAACAACATTTTATAGAATAGGACCCGTAGAGTTTGCTGCATTTCAAAGCAGCATGTACCCAAAAATTAAAAAAAAGTGACTTTCAGCCACGGATAAAAAATTTGTGAGGGGAAATGCCCACTTAGAAGTCACATTTCTGATCCAAAGGACATGATTATAGCATGTATCTCACAGCAACAAACCCCAAAAAAATTATAAATTGACTTCTCAGCCATATAAAAAATTGTGATGGAGAAATGCCCCTTAGAACCACATTTCTGTTCCAAAGGACCCTAATTATAGCTGTATCTCACAGCAACAAGACCTCAAAACCATTGACAATGCGAAAACTTCTAAAGATAAAGTGAGTAAATGGAATACGGTGTTGTCATGAAACCTTGCTGTCTTTTACAGTCTCCTCACAGCAAAACCAGCAAAATGAACTGTTGGGAAAAGAGAATAAAAATTGCAGTAAGAAATGATCATTTTAAAAAAAAGTTTTCAAGAGGACCATTTCTGTTTGAAGAGGAATGTGAAGTAGACCGGCAACTAATCGGTGACCTCGGCAATTGGGGCCACAACATCATCAGAGATCCATGCCTGATTCATCTTGATGAAAGTCAAACGATCCACATTATCTGTGGAAATCCGGATGCGTTTGTCTGTAATGACTCCTCCAGCTGTGCTGAAGGTCCGCTCAGATATGACGCTGGCTGCTGGGCAGGACAACACCTCTATGGCGTGGCGAGCGAGCTCGGCCATTCGTCCATTTTGGATACCCAGAAGTCTATTGGGTCCGGAACACATACAAAAACATCGGTGTTGAGACGCAGATAGTCGTGCACCATGATCTTAAGCTGGTCTCTGTGTGTTGGATGTGTGCCCTGCATTGCATGCGTTGGTGAGGTGGTAAATAAAGATTGCCAGAGGTCACCCATTAGGCTTCTGCCACCTTGCCTGCTGCTGCTGCTGCCGCTACGGCTACTTGGCACTCTACTGCTGTCACGTCGCTGATGTTGTTCCACCGTGACATTTGAAGAACGTGAATCAGACGCAACAGATGTCTCCAGTTGATCAATCAGCAAGGTCTCCATTTCCTGCATTTTACTCTCTATTTGGGTGGGTGGAAGGAAAGTGCTGAGTTTTGTTTTGTACCGGGATCCAGGAGGGTGGCCACCCAGTAACTGTTGTTCATTTTGATGGCCTTAATGCGAGGATCATGTTGGAGGAAATGGAGCATCCAAGCACTCATGTGAGAGATGGAGCCTTGATTTCCCAAGCCTCTGGGTCGAGGGGCACTAGCAAACTGATCTTCCTCATCTTCCTCCTCCGCCTCAAATTCGCGCCAACCTCTTTCCAAGGCAGGGACGTCGGTAACGTCGGTGTCTAGGAATACCTCCTCCTCCTCCTCCTCCGCTTCCTCCGGCACAGCTTCAACACAGCCCTGACTTGCCTGAGATGATGCACCCTGAGAGCTGATGCGCTGCCTTGCACTAGCCCTGGACCCCGAACCACTGCCTAATGAAGACCGATAAATTGAGAAACTGTCGGGCCTTGTGGATTCGACGGAGAGAAAGGCTCCGTGTCCGCATCTGTGTCCGTCTCCTCCTCCGTCGCTGGCGGGACCTGTTGTTTCAGAGTGTCCAACGATCGTTCCAGAACTAAGATCACCACAATGCTCATGCTGACAAGGGCATTGTCCGCACTGACCATTTTGGTGGCTTCTTCAAAACTGGCAAGGATGGTGCAGAGCTCTTTCACCTGCCTCCACTCTCGGTGGCTCAACACCCCGAGGTCCGCACCGCTGCTTGTCAGGCCATGTGTCACTTCGTACTGCGTAATGGCATTGCGCTGCTGCCACAATCGCTGGAGCATGTGGAGGGTGGAATTCCAGCGTGTTGCCACGTCAACAATGAGACGGTTGACGGGGAGGCCGAGCTGACGCTGCAACGCAGCCAGGCGGGACGAAGCAGGGTGCGAACGGCGGAAGTGCGAACTTAGACTTCGAGCCTTCCTCAGCAGGCAGTCCAGACCCGGGTAGCTCTTTAGAAATTTCTGGACGACAAGGTTCATGACATGTGCCAGGCAAGGGATGTGCTCCAGCCTACCGATCTTAAGGGCGGCCAGCAGATTTCGCCCGTTATCGCACACCACCTTGCCTGGCACAAGGTTCTTGTCACCCAGCCAGCGCTCGGTCTCGTTGCGGAGAGCCGTCCACAGCTCCTGACCTGTGTTTGGACGGTCTCCAAGACAGATTAATTTCAACACGGCCTGGTTTCTCTGGGCACGTGATGCCACCAGAGGACCTTGGGGGAAAGAGCCCTGCACCATCCCTGCGGTTTTGAAGAGCGTGCGCCGAGCCTGAGAGCCACCGTCACCCCCAGAGACATCCACCCAGCTCACCCAGTGAGCTGTCACAGAGATATAGCGGCCTTGGCCGTGCTTACTAGTCCATGTGTCGGTGGTCAGATGGACTTTTCCGGCACAGATGCAGACAACGCGCTTGAAATTTTAGATGACACGTGGCTGGCCAGGGCAGGGACGGCTTTTCTGGCAAAGAAATGCCTGCTCGGCATCTGGTATTGGGGCAGGCAAGGGCCATGACGTGGCGGAACCCATCTGTGTCCACCAGACGGAAAGGCAACATTTCCAAGGCCAAAAGCCTGGCAATGCCGACATTCAGGCTTTTGGCTTTGGGATGGTTTGGGTTAAAGTGTTTCTTCTGCTCCCAAACCTGGAAGACAGAAGGCTGGCTGCTAGACTGGCCGCTGTACGGCGTGCAGGTCGTCAAACTGGCGGAAGGAGAAGGGGTAGGATGGGTCTCTGGTGGTGCTGGTGGTACTCGGGCGACGGTGGAGGCTGAAGCGGAGGCTGATCCCTGATCATGACTCTGAGAGACATGGGCAGCTGAGGAACGCTTGGTGGTGGCGGAGGAGGAGGCGGAGACAGAGGGTGTGACAGTGGTTGGAGGCCCGGCGTCGGTCTGGCCTTTTTTGGCCAAGTGTTGCCTCCATTTCAACTCATGCATTCGCTGCATGTGACTAGACATGTTGGTGGTGGTTAACCACCTAAGGTTCTTGCCTCTACTTATGCGTTTACGGCAAAGGCGGCATATGACATCGCTGGGTGAATCAGAGGCTTGCTCAAAGAAGGCCCAGGCTTGAGAGGTCCTGGACCTTTTTGACGGCGATAAGCGAGGAGCGGGGTTTGCGCTGACCGTGGCTGGCGGAATCATATCAGCGGACTTCTGCGACCGCCCTCTCCCTTTTTGAGGCGGGACCCGTACTGACACTACCCCATCGTCTTCCTCCTCGTCCAGTGATGAAGCGCTCGCAAGCAAATTCTGCTGAAAAGACCACGTTGGATCCGCAAGATGTCATGATCATCATCAACAACATCATCACACAGGTGACTTGGTCCGTCCTGACTTTCTGTCATCCAAAGCTGGCGTGCTACAAGCAAGGGCACTGCAGTCGTTGCCGAAGACCGCGCCCGAGATTTTTAGCCGATGACGTTCCTCCATATCCTCCCTCAGATGGCATCAATGCACTGGGGTCAGATCAGGAGAAAATCATCCTCTTCCTTCTTTGGCTTCTTGATCGTAAACGCATGCCATCTGACCCCAACCGCCTTTTGTCATCAAAGAGGTTCTTCAAGAAAATGGATTATCCACAGTGTGGGTACACGATTTGACATTTGGGGCTGCCTTCGCTTCATTTTGGACGGATGCTGATGAATAGCAGATGATAACCACTCGGAACGGAAGATTGGCGACGCTGTTCATTACTGAGATTCAACAGGGCCCTGACCCCCCAAGCGATTACAGGCCTGAACGGTCCTGCCACTGAACGATCCCTGGTTTGTCGTGTTGTCGCCAGCACAGGAATGAGCAACCTTCTCTCAACCTCTACCACCATGTCCTACCCCCCTCTTTGCTCACTTGCCACCTGAATTTCGCACCAGTTAGAAATATAAAAACTTTGAGAAGGAATGGAAGATTTTGGAAAGTCTCTTATTAAAAGAACGGCAAATCACGAGCAATTCTCAAATCCCTCTAATCAAAACAAATTGCTGGATTCAAATTTAACTGCAAGGTGGCATTAAATAACAAAAGCTGGCCTGCCGCCAAAGTGAAAAAAACACGTCGTAACTGAAATGTATACGGGTAATAAAAGGTATTATTTTGCACCAAACAATTCAACAGTGGTGACAACAAAATTGCTGTATTCCAATTTAACTACAAAGAAGCTCTATGAACAAAGCTTGACTGACCAAAATGAAAAAACACCTGTCTGAAATGTACTAACGGAATATTAAAAGGTATTTTATGGACCTTTCAATTCACCTGTGGTGACGTACTAAATTGCAGTTATTCAAATTTAACTAAAGTACTCAAGAAAAAGGCTTGAGCTGCCCAGAAAGTGAAAAAAACAAACCCGTCTGAAATTAACGGATACTAAAGGTATTTTTGGCACCTTACAATTCACCTGTGGTGACTCCTAAATTGCTGTAATTCAAATATTAAACCAACAAAGTAGCTCTAAGAACAAAGCTTGACTTACCAAAGTGAAAAAAAACACCTGTCTGAAATGTATACGGGAACTACTAAATGGTAAATTTTTGACACCTATCAAACACCTGAGGTGACTACAAAAAATGCTGTATTCAAAATATAAATACAAAAAGCACTATGAACAAAGCTTGACTGACCAAAAGTGAAAAAACACCTGTCAGAAATGTATTCGGAAATTAAAAGGCATTTTTGGCACCTTCAATTCCCTGTGGTGACTAAAAAATATTGCTGTATTCACATTTAAGTAAAAAAGTAGCTCTATGAACAAAGCTTGACTGACCAAAAGTGAAAAAAAACACCTTCTGAATTATATACGGGTTAATAAAATGTATTTTTTGACACCTATCAATTCACCTGTGGTGGACTACTAAATTGCTGTATTCAAATTTAACTACAAATTAGCACTATGAACAAACTTGACCAGACCAGAAATTGATAAAAACACCTGTCGAAATATACTGGATAATAAAAAGTTATTTTTGGCACCTTTCAATTCACCTGTGGTGACTACTTAAATTGCTGTAATCAAATTTAAACTAACAAAGTAGCTTCTATGACAAAGCTTGACTGACCAAAAAGTGAAAAAAACACCTGTCTGAAATGTATAAACGTGATAACAAAAGTATTTTAGAACACCTATCAATTCACCTGTGGTGACTAACTAAATTGCAGTATTCAAATTTAAACTACCAAAGTAGCTCTATGAACAAAGCATGACTGACCAACAAGTGAAAAAAAAAACACCTGTCTGAAATGTATACAGATAATAAAAGGTATTTTTTTGGCACCTTACAATTCACCTGTGAGACTACAAAAATTGCTGTAATCATTAAGTGCAAGGTGCCTCAAAGAACAAAGCCTGTAGTGCGCCAAATTGAAAAAAACACGTTCTCTGAAATGTATTCGTATAATAAAGGTAAATTTTGGCACCTTTCAATTCACCTGTTAGTGACTACTAAATTGCTGTATTCAAATTTACCTGCACAGTAGATCTATCAACAAAGCTGACATGACGCCAAAGTTGAAAAAACACGTATCTTGAAATGTATTTCGGATAATAAAAGTAATATATGGCACCTTTCAAATCCCCAAGGGGTGACTACAAAATTGCTGTATTCACATTTACGTGCACGGTGCCCTCAAAGAACAAAGCAGTAGGCGCCAAAGTGAAAAAACATGATTCATGAAATGTATTCGGATATAAAGGAATTTTAGGCACCTTTCAATTCACCTTTGAAGACTACTAAATTGCTGAATTCAAATTTAACTGCAAAGTAGATCAATCAACAAAGCTTGGCCCTGCGCCAAGTGAATAAAAAAACGACTATCAGTAATGTATTCGGATAATAAAAGGAATTTTAGGCACCATACAATCCACCTGAGGTGACTACAAAATTGCAGAATTCAACATTTAAGTGCAAGGTGCCCTGTCAATATACAAAGCTGTAGTGGCGCCAAAAGTGAAAAAACAACACGTTTCTGAAATGTATTCGGATAAAAAAGTATTTATGGCACCTTTCAATTCACACTGTGGTGACTACAAATTGCTGTAATCACATTTAAGTGCAAGGTGCCTCAATTAACACAGCTGTATGCGCCAAAGTGAAAAAATACGTATCTCGAAATGTATTTCGATAAATGAAAGGTAATTTTTGGCACCTATCAATTCACCTGTGGTGACTACAAAATTGCCTGTATACACATTTTAAGTGCAAAGCCTCAATGAACAAAGATGTGTGCGCCAAAGGTAAAAAACACGTTTCTGAAATGTATTCGGAATAATAAAGGTAATATTTGGCACCTTTCAATTCACCTGTAGGTGACTACTAAATTGCGTCTTCAAATTATATCCTGCCAAGAAGATCTATCAACAAAGCTGGCCATGTGGCGCCAAAGTGAAAAAAACACTAACTGAAAATGTATAGTATCGAAAATAAAAGTAAATTATTTTTTTATTATTTTTTTTTTTTTATTTGGCACCCTTTCAATTCCCCAGATGGTGACTACAAAATTGCTGTATTCGACATTATCAGTGCAAGGAGCCTCAAAGAACAAGCTGTAGTATTCGCCAAATATAAACAAAAAAACATGTTTCTGAAATGAATTCGGATAATAAAGGTATTTTTGGCACCTTACAAATACACACTGAGGTATACTACAAATAGCTGTAATCAAATTTACTGAAGTAGAACCTAACAACAAGCTGGCCTGCGCAAATGAAAAAACACCGTTCTGTAATGTATCGGATAAATAAAAGGTATTATAGCACCATTCAATTCAACCATGGTGACTACAAAATTGCTGAATACACATTTAATTGCAAGGTGCCTCAATAAACAAAGCTGTATTCGCCAAGATGGAAAAAAACCCGTTTCAGAAATTATACCGGGATAATAAAGTAATTTTGGGCACCTATACAAATCATCCTGAGTGACTACAAAATTGCTGTATCACATTTAAGTGCAAGGTGCCTCAATGAAACAGCTTGTAGTGCGCCAAAGTGAAAAAAAACGTAGTCCGAAATGTATTCGAAAATGAAAGTTATTTTTTAGGGCACCTATCACCTTGTGCTGACTACAAAATTGCTCCCACCACCTTGACTTTACAGAGTAAATCACCGTTAAAATTCCTTCCCTAACTACATAAAAACTTCCAATCTCTTGGATCAAACTAAGATATTAAAGGATCACAGCAAACATTAGAGCTAATCTCCACCCTGTGAAAAAAAGAATAATTTCGCTTAGCTGTTTGTACACAGCAGAGCCACGATCCCAACTGCTATGAGAACGCAGACATACACTCCTACTGAATCAAGAACATAAGGGCTGTTCTTATGTAAAACTAGGTCATGTGATTTTCCAGCCAATCGCAACCATACACATCCCAGTCAATGACGTCGCACACACATCTCATCCCTGCTCTAAACATGTAAGCTGAATTTCTGGCCGGTCCAAAATGCAGGAAACGCCGATAAGTCGCAATATTAATAGATAGATGCACAAATATAACCTTAATTATCACATATCATAAAAATTCCGATCCACCATAAAACAGTGCCGATTTACAACTATGTACGATAATAATCACCAACACTAGAGGTTAAGGGCTTCCATTGGGGAGGCAAAGTCCCCTTCACTTAAAATTACATATATTAGATAAACAAATATATCAACACTCAACCAGATCCACAACACAAGCATTTTCCTAAAAGTAAGATAAAAAACATTTATCAATATTAACATAATTATATTATTATCAATTATAAAAAATCTCGCACTTACAATCAGTAGTAAGATGATCCGTCCACTTGATTCTACAGACTCAAGTGTCTTCATATGAATCCAATTTTATTCACACTAGGAAAATAACATGCTGAACCCCTATGTTTCTATCTAGTCTACATCGCTTATGAACCTGGAGCTTTTCACCCCGAAAAAGGGTGGCCCCAAAATCTCATGACTCTATACAATTCATCTAACTACCACCGACCAGATCGCCCTGCAGACCTATTTGGTGACTGTGAGGGACATGAATGTCATCTACTTTTGGTGTTCATGACCCCATGGTTATGATAGAGCCCTATTCATTTATATTTAGGGAAGGCGGGGAAACGCGTTGGTTGTCCCTATTCATGGTTTAATAACTATCTCTAGTCCAATATCTTTTATTGTATGTATTGAATCAATTTTCTGACTTGATTATGTAAAAGAGTACGAGTGTCAATTAGAGGAAAATTTAAGGGAAAAACATCAAAGTCTGTTTCATCATTACATTCTTATTAATTCAATTATTTGTTAAAACTGCGATTACTGCTAAACATCCTTATCAAAGTATCAGCTATCTTTCACGCAGCATTCCCTTGAAGATGGATGCAGTGTCTGCTAACAGCAAGAGATTCAAGGCCTACCTTCTCTCCCAGATGATACAGAGGAGAGTTGGGAAAGTGTCTATATCAGACTAAGCTTCATACGACATGCAAATTATAACTTTCTTTTAGCGACCCACACACAATTAACAATCTGAATGATAAAATAGTCATATGATTAAAAAAGAACTATTGGAATGTAAATTACTGTATTAAAGCATATATATGTCCCAAACGGAAGGAAGTGGGGTCGAAATTTCCACCTCGAACTCCGGCTGTCGACAGCTGTAATAATAATATAATTCGGAGGAGTCATTATAAAAGGAAAAAGGATGGAACGAAAGATACTTTCCACACCTGATATAAATCATCCTGCCATGGTGCCGAGCTCTCAAATGCCGAGACTATCCGGAGAGGGCCGACGCCTTATAAACCGTCAACGGACAATCGCTGGACTGTCTGCACTTCTGTCAGAGCCAGATCAAATCAAAAGGGATAATTCACTGGTAATTTATAAAATCCTGACATACCATCAGAACAGTCAAGAGAGAATCAGGTTTCTAGTAGTCGCCTCCCTTAGGATTACCTGTATAAGCGTTCAATTTGAGCCCCCAGGTTGTAGCTCTTGAACAATGTTATTGTATTCAAATGCGATATACCTTTTTAAACGCTAACCAATTTAATGTCTCTGGCAGTGCTCCAGTAACGTATACTGACTGTATAGAGTATTTTCCTTTCGTATCATATTCCAGTGTAGGCCAATGACTGGGCTCCTGAAGAGAAAAAAAATGATATATCGTGGGGGGGTGTACAGTCCCTAAGAAGAAATCTGGTAAGCAACCATAGCCTGTTATAATTATATATCGTTATATACGAAATATAGTTATAGCCAAAATGATCTGAGTTACTGATAAGCCTGTTATAGACAGATGATCTGAGTTACGATAAGCCTGTTAATAATAGTGTAAAAGACAAATTACTGAATTTCTGAAGAGAACTGTTAAATGAAACAGCGAAAGCTGTTATAGTTATATTAGACAGACGATCTTCAATTATTTGAGAATACCTAAAACCTGCTGACGAGCAGAATACAATAAGTAGTGTTAGGTATGTTGGACTTAATCTCAACATAACACTGTGTTAATTTGTTCTGCATACAGGTTCATACCATATTCATCTAACATCAAATGTTATCTTATCGACACAAGAAAAATCTGGCAGTAAGTGTATGATCTTGGCTATTCGATTCAAAAAGCATCTATAAGGGGGTTGTAGCAGCGGGGCTCGCATTTTCACTTTCTTCCCTTGGCTCTGTGGCGTACTGAAAAATGTTGGCGCCAGTTCAAAAATGCGGTCGAAGGGGGGGCATGAGCCGGTACGCTGACTAAGATGGCCGCATAGTTTCCTTCTCTCCAGAGACCTGTCCTTTCACTCGAGGGGCTTCAGCGGCAATAACCTGACTAGAGGGCGGTGAAAAAGTGGCATAGGAAGACAGGTGAACACGCTGATAGTGAACCGGAGAAGTTTGGACGTGAAGGGAGAGCCACGAACTCTCACAGTGCTCGAAGCAGGAGGTGGCGGGAAAGGAGATAGCGGGGTCCTACAGGCTTAGGGCAGGATTGCTGCGTCTGAAGGCGGGAAGCTGCGTAGACAGAGTCACTATATTATTAATAAGCACTTAGTGGCTCCCAGTCTCCAAAAAGCACCCCAGCATCATAGCAAGGAACCCCCCCTGCTTACAATAGACTGTAAACACAGAAAGTCAGATGCTGACCAGAAAATGTACAATACACTATAAAATTCTTTCATTCTTATTTATATAAAAATGTAAATAGAAAATACGTATCTTTACGAACAAGGTTTTGAAACCGAACAGCAAGTAGAAAAAGAAAGCACGACGCACTTAGCTTAATATAGCGATCCTATCCGGATAAGTGATGAAGAAATTACAGCAGCCAGCCAAACAGGAATAGAACTAATCCCAAGCGTGACTATGAAGTAGTTGCATTGGGCCCTAACAGCAACGTTCGTAGACACGCCCCCTTTCTCAAGCGTGACATCACTCCAGGGAGGGGCCGTTCTTATATGTGGTCCTGCATTCAGGTACGACAAACCATACAACAAAAATAGATAGGCAACTAAAGAAATATTGCAGAAAGCAAACATTAAACACATACACCATTAACCGACTACAGTCACTTACAAATAAGACACAAATATCCAATTTACATATATATTAACATTTAAGGTCGTCTACTATAATAAACAAATGTGTCTAAAAAAGTAGTGACACTACCTAAAAACAACGGGCCATACGGCGGGTTAAACACACCTAATAAAATTATAAAAATACAATCCAACTGACACATTTTCGTTAAACCCCTTAGGAGAAAGCGCCTCATAATCTAGTGATCCCCAATATATTTCTCTCCTCAGGAGTTTAGGATTATAACCAGTTTCAGTATCATTCCCTTCATTTCCTCCAACACACACCATCGGCAGGTCAGAGACTTATGTCCCCTATCAAGAAGTGCCTCGCTACTGTGGACTCTGAAGTCCCTCTTCTTAGTCCTCATTTTCACTAACCTTTCACTCTCTTTCTCCTTAATCTCCCAGTTGCTTATTTTATACAAACGAATTTGGGATTTTTGTGTTCATTAATCTGTTCGAACCATGTCTCGATGATGACCTACATAGCACTGCCACATGGCACTTAAGTAAATAAATTGACCTAACACCACTCGTGATGCAAGAAAAGAAGCCCCACATTGATATGTTTATAACCTTGTGAAGATGTGAGATGAAAGCACCTTTGATGTAACCATGACAATTCTGGCATGACAAAACAAGGGTAAGTACCCCTCTGTGTGGGGGGGGGGGGGGGGGGGGGGGGGGGGGGTGGGGGGGGGGGGGGGGGGGGGGGGGGGGGGTGTCCAATGTCCTTTGTCTAGATATTTTTCCTGCTCAAAATCAGAATGGACGATATATTTCCATCGATATACCATCCTGATACACAAACTTTGAAAACTTCTTTAAAGAGTTCCCAAACTATAGTGGACCCCCTGAAATTATATGCCAATGTAATTATCTAATTGTTTTTCTTAGTAGATCCTCATCGGCAGTCATAGACCGACACGAAACTACTCTCTGTTCATACTTAGATTATTTATAGGCTTACAGCTTCACAAACCGTGGCAATTGTCCTACTTCATCGCCTATGCGTTGTACTTCCTCTATTATTTATAACCACGTGCCACAAACTACTCAACTATTTGTCTTTATTAAGAATGAAACTCACTGTCATTTTGAACATAATTCGTCTAGCACGTAGAAATTGACCCTATGGGATCGCTTATAAACACAGCCGGGGCATGTTGACTTTCCATATGTAAGAATTAATTTCCTATCTATTTCTTTGAATAAAACGAGTTGCCGATTGCAGTATTTCACTTTTAAGTTTTAGACATCCCAAGAAACTAAACGCTAAATCGCGGTCCTTTGAGGTGTGAATTTAATCAAAGGATGTTAGAGAGTTAATTTCCTCCAAAAAATCATAAACACAACCTTCCTGTGCCAGTCCAAAACAGGCAAACATCGTCCCACAAAGCGAGCCAAAGTATAATGTGAATGCTCAAACTACTGGCATGATGTTAAATAATACCTCAAAGTGTTCCCCCCAATATAAAAAAATATTGCGAAACTGGGGTTCGACAGGAGACCCCATAGATGTCCCCTGCCGCTGCCAGAAGAAAATCTTGGCCGAACCGGAATAATACATTGTGAGAATAACTCTCGCAAAGGATCAGCAGTACACGCAATGAGGCCTTGTATAAAGAAGAATCATCAATCCAACAATCTCATTTTTACTGTATCGCATGCTTCATACTATCGGAATATTTGTATAAGGCACCCAACATCAAGGTAAACAAAGGAACGTGACATCTTTCAAGTCCACAATTTCCAATTTTGACAAAAATCCATTTTTGTCCAATAAAGAACAACGGGGAATCGCTTTGACAATTTCCCTTTACTGCAAAAACTAAACTATAAAGAGGGCTATAGGATGGAAGACAGACCCTCCAATCCCGATACAATGGGTCATCCGGTGGGGTCCCTAAGAGAATAAATGTACTTATGGCACTAAGTAAAGTTAATGGAACTCTTGGAAAATCCACATCAAGTGCTAAAACTATCTTTGATTTCTAAGAACCCTTGTGTTTTCAGCGTTCAAAAAACTCATCAATCACATGCCCTTAACCTTTTATGTACGTGACACCCCTTACACCTAACATATACCCAACATCATACAATGCCTATCAGCTTCCTCATATATTATCATTCTAATCCATGATAATTGTGCTCCCCCCTGACACATTCTTGACTTATTCAAATCTAGATCTTCCTTCAATTTAACCAAAGCTTTCACTCTCTTCATTAGTAAGATTATCCACATAAGTTTTGTCTTAGTCTGCCATTTCTCTGAATCTCTTATTAACAAGTTCTTGAAAATGCCTCTAACATTGAACAAGAAATTTCTGGGTCAAATTTACTGCCTAAAATTTTATTACTGAACAACCTAGAGAGCTAATCCACAATCACTTCCTCTCCCAAAAAACAAATTTAGGATCTCATCTTGTCGGCAAAATTAAAAAAATTCAACTTGAAAGTCAAAAAAAGTCCCTACATGTAGTTTGGACATAATATAAAACCTTTGTTCACACACACTTCAAATATCTTTTTGGTCAGCATTTTTGAGGACAAATAAAGGTAAGTTCCTCAAATTTTTCTTCTTTGTTTGCGTTCCGTTTGGGCTTCGTTTTGGATCCCTTGCGTCTTCCCGTCTGCTCTCTCCCGTCGCTTGTTGTTTTCTGCATCTCACTCTCCTTTAAAAAAGGCTGGGCTCCTCTCTGGTTCATCTTCTTAGTGATCAGTAGGGTCATCGTTTATTGGTTCACAGACTCCGCTACAGAGAAGTAAGTTCGGAAAGACCTTGTTCACAATCGTACGGTTTACGTGTATAAGAACTATTTCTTTGGCCCAACTTTTATAACCTTATTCTTGGGCATAGTCCGCGTGTATCCCTCTCAAACTTCTTGAGTATAGTACACATAATTTGTTCCTTAAGTTTGGGCCACATTTCATTAATCTGTTTAAAGATTTTCATCCAAACGCCTCTTTCCCCTTGGTTTCTTTAACTCCATCTCAACCACAGTGTGCGATTTCAATAACACGCAATTATCTCTATGGTCGGTTGCAGTAAGAATGGTTTAATACATTAGGTCGAGAGAATACCTATTTCTAATAGCGAACTTTATTTGAAATTGTGCGTCTCTTTCAGGAAGAATGTCATAAGGTGCTTCTTCAGAGACCTTCGCGAATAACGTTAACCATCAAAGACTCCATCAAAGCCGTGGAGCATGCAGGTGTAAGTTTGTTCCGTTTCGTCTAAGGGATTCAGTCTCCTTACTGAGAATCTTGATTGGTGTTGCATCACCTGTGTTGTTCCAATTATAGCCGCGCTTTCCAGCTTGTCGGTACTATCTGGGTAACGTTCCTCTCCTCTGACAAACATATATATCGGCGTATTAGTGCCGTGGCTGCGGCAATCATAACAAACGACATGTTATATTTAGTGAATAGGCAATAACGGGGTAAAAATTCAAACAGTCACCTATATTATTAATTGCACTTAGTGCACCCGTGCTCCACAGCAACATATCAGGACCCCCCTGCTTCAATAGACAGTACACAGAAAGTAGATGCTGTCCAGAAAATGTACAAACACTTATAAATGTCTAACTTCTTATTTATTAAAACAAGAAAATAGAAAAATGCGTAATCTTTTAACGACAAGGATTATTGAAAACCGAACCATGCAAGTAGAAAAAAAGCAACGAAGCAACTTACTGAATTTAGTTAGCGAGTCCTATCCGATAGGATGAAGATATACAAGCCAGAGCCAGCAAAACGAGGAATAGAACTAAGCCCAAGCCCCGTGGACTAGAGAGAAGTTGCATTGGGCCCTAACACTGCAACGTTTCGGAGGACCACACTAACGCCCCTTTTCTCAAGCGTGACATCACTTCCATGGAGGCCGTTCATATAGTGTCTTCTGCTCAAAGGTACGTACAAACCATTACACAAAAGATAATAGGCAACTAAGAAATATTGCTAAAGCTAACAAATAAACCACAAACAACATTAACCGACCTACTGTCACTATACATTAAACACAAAATAATCCAATTTTACATATATAGTGAACTTTAGGTATCTAGCTATAATAAAAAATGTAGTCTAAAAAAGTAGTGACACTACCAAAAAAACAACGGGCCTAACTGTGCTGTGTTACAACACCTAAATAAAAAAATAAAAAATACATTCCACTGACAATATTCGTTTAACCCCCTTAGGTGAAAAGCGCCTCTAACTAGTGAATCCAATATATTTCCTCTCTCAGGATTTAGATTTTAACCTGTTCATTATCATTCCCTCTATTTCCTCCAACCACACTACCATCGGAGGTACGAGACAATTATGTTCCCCTATGCAAAAGTGTCTCGCTACTGTGGACTCTGATTACCTCTTCTAATTCCATCATTTTTCACTATACCTGATTCACGTCTCTTTCTCCATAATCTCCTGTTGCTTAGTTTTTATTACAAACGAATTTGGGATTTGTGATCAATAATCCTTTCGTAAACGCCACCATTCTCGATGTTTGTCCCTAACATAGCACATGCCCAATTGGCTCTTAAGTAAATAAGACCTTACTCTGTTGCAAGTAAAGTAGCCTACACATAGATATGTAATACCTTTTGTAGGATGTGAGATGAAACACCTTTGATGAATACCATACACTTCTGCATGACAAACCAGGGTAAATTACCCTTCTTTGTTTGTCCAATGGTCTTTTGTCTAATATAATTTCCATGCATCACATCTAATGGACATAGTAATTGCCAATTCGATTAACCTCTCTTAAACACAAACTTGGGAAACTCTTTAAAGATGTTCCCAAACTTAGGGTCCCCCTGAATAATCTGCCATGTATTCTAATTGTATTTTCTTATAAGATTCCGCATGGCAGTCATAGACCGACAACAAACCTACTCTCGTATCATACTTAGATTTATTTAAGGCTTACAGAGCTTCACAACGTGTCAATTGTCCTACTTCAAACGCCTATTCGTTGTACTTCCTCTTTATTATAACCACACGTGCCACAAAACTTCTCAACAAGTTTGACTTTATTAAGAAAATATACTCAACTGTCATTTGAACTATTCGTCAAGCACGTAGAAATTGACCCTTTGGGTGATCGCTTTAAACACAGCTGGGGCATGTAGACTTTCCAAATGTAGTTATTAATACCTATCTATTTCTTGGAATACTAAACGTTAGTTGCGAATCAATTATTTTCACTTTTAGTATTGACTATCCAATAAAGTAACGTCAATCGCGGTCCCCCCTGTGTGGTGTGAATTTAATCAAAGATGTTTAGAGTTAATTTCCTCCAAAAATTCATTTAACCACATCTACTGTGCCAGTCCAAAACAGATAACATCGTCCACATAGCGGAGCCAAAGTTTTAATGTGATGGCTCAATCAACTGGGCATGAATGTTAATACTCTATCAAAGTTGTTCCATAAAAATATTTCCGGTTCTGGGCCAAGATTTTTTTCTGTCACGGCAGGGGACCTCATGTGTCTCCTTCGCACCCAGTTTCGCCAAAATATATTTATTGACACATTGAAGTATAAAAACATGCCCAGTAGATTGACCATCACATAAACTTTGGCTCCGCTAGGTGGACGATGTTGCCTGTTTTGGACTGGCACAGAGAATAGATTAAAAAAAATATTTAAGGAGGAAATAAACTCTAAACATCCTATTATTAAATTCACACCACACAGGACCGCGATAGCGTTAGTTATCTTGGATGTCAAAACTAAAACGAGAAAATCATGCAATGCAACTAAGTTTATCTTCAAAGAAATAGATAGGAATGATGACACTACATAAGAAAGTTCAACATGCCCCCAGACTGAGTTAAACGATCCCAAAGGTCAATTTCTCCTAGCTAGACGAATAATTATAAATGACAAGAGAGTATCATCATAATAAAGACAAACTAGTGAGAAGTTTGTGGCACTGTTTATAATAAAGAGGAATTACAACGAATAGGCGATGAAGTAGGACAATTGCCACGGTGGAAGCTCGTAAGCCCTAAAAATAAATCTAAGTATGAACAGAGATAGGTTTCGTTCCGTCTATGACTGGCCAGCGGGATCTAATAAGAAAAACAATAAGAAAACATTTGCATAATAATTCAGGGGACCCTAATTTTGGGAACCTCTTTAAGAGTTTACCCAAGATTTGAGAATCAGAAGTAAATCGATTTGCAATACATCGACCATTCTGATTTGAGCAGGTAAATAACTAGACAAAAAGACATAGGACACCAAAGAAGGGTTAACTTAACCCGTGTTTTGTCAAGCCATAATTGTCATTGGTAACATCCAAGGAGCTGTTTCATCTCCACAACCTACACAAGGATATAACATAACAATGAGTGGGCTACTTAACTTGCAACACTAGTAATCAGAATAATTTACTTAAGTGCCCCCATGTGGCATGTGCTAAGAAGGAAAACATCGAGAAAGGTTCGAACCAGGATTAATAACACAAATCCCAAATTTCGTTGTAAAAACTAAACAACATGAGATAAGGAGAAAGATAAGTGAACCAGGAAGTGGAAAAATGAGACAAGAAGAGGTACTCAGATCCACGTAGCGAGACACATCTTTGATATGGACATAAAGTCACTGACCTCCGAAGGGTGTGTTGGAGAAATAGAAGGGAATTGATACTGAACAGGATAAAAACAAACACCTGAGGAAAGAAAAAAATTGGATCACTAGATAGAGGCGCTTAATTTAACACCTAGGGATATACGAAAAATGACAGTGGAATGTATTTTATATTAATTTTATTAGGTGTGTCCCCCGCACCGAAAGGCCCGAAGTTATTTAGGGTATGGTCAACTACTTTTTAGACACATAAGTTTATTATAGCAGATACCTTAACAGAATACACTAAACTATGAAAATTGGATATTTGTGGACTATTGTAAGTGACATATTCGTTAATGGTGCTTTGAGTTTAATTTGTTAGCTTTAGCAATATAACAATAGAAGCCATAATAATCATTTGTGTAATGGTTTTGTACTTACCTTGAAGGTCAGACAACTATAAGACGGCCTCCCAGGAGTGATGTCAGCTTGAGAAAAGTGGGGTAGCCTCCGAAACTGATTGCCTTGATCGGTCCCAATGCAACTACTCTCATTAGTCACGGCTTGGCTTAGTTCTATATCCACGTTGGCTGCTAGTCTAGAATTCTGTCACCCAATCCGAAAGGACTCGCAAAATACAGCTAAGGTTCTTCTGCATTCTTTCTACTTGCATGGTACGGTTTTTCCAATAACCTTGTCGTAAAGATACGCATATTTATCTATTAACATTTATTAATAAATACAAGAAAGAATTAACGTGTATTGTACATTTTTCGGGAAGATGCGTAGCCCATTAAAATCATTGCGCACCGTACAGAGAACATTGAGTTTACTCCATTCCCCGGAGGCCCAGGCGTGAAAATGGGATGACAAGAGCTGACAGCCCTGTTGGTTCCGAGAGGTAGGAGAAGGTCGGGAAGAGAAGCATGCGATGTCAGGTGCCCAAGGCTTCCATCCTGAAAAAGGGTTTTTCTCCCTGAAGGCCACAAAGAAACATTGCTGGCATACGGTCATATACCCTAGCCCAGTGGCCTAATCTAAGCCAAGCGACAGGATGGGGACCAGGGTCTGGGTCCACGCGGGCTGTGCGGCTAAATTAAAACCTCCATCGGCCATCTTATATAAAACAGTCCTGGCTAAAACCCAAAACACAGAGGCCCCAACCACGGCGGCGCAAAGCAAGGGGGTTTGCCAGCGGAGGACAAAATCCCTTAAACGGTACACACACCAGGACTTCTCACACCCAGGTAGGGGGCTGATTTTGGGACCTAAAAGGGGTCTTTATTTGGAGCCTCCATAAAGAAAGGACACCATTGCACTTTGTCAAGAGAGTACCGAACAGCTACACAGCCAATACTCCCTCCTCCTTAGCACCCCCCATCACCAACTCTCACAGCATATCAGTTTCATTTCACCCTTCCCTTGGGTTCCCATTAATACGGGTGACGAACCCGAGACTTTGTTGTCCTGAGCTCGCACGATCCCGGACACCATGCCCTCTGTCCACCGATTAGAAGACATGCCTAGATCTAACACTCATTCTAAAAACCGTACTCTCCGGCAATTAAAAAAAAAAACAAGATCCAGCAGCAACAAAATCCACTTCTTGTCTGATTCCCAATAGAAGATAGCATGGACACTGAATCCCCACCGAAGACCCACCGCCCTGAGGCTTTCAGACTGGGGCTTCTTCTCCCTGAATCCCTGATGGAACTCAGGAACCAAGCACAAGAAGAATGTCTCAACCCTTCGATATTCGTGCTTATTTATGCCGCCTTCTCACCAAGCAACACTATAAAATCCTTAGTAATGGAGCTAAGAAACATTATAAAGGCAATTGTGGCAGTTCTTCGATCTGATCTGAAATTATCGCTCCAATGGGAGAGTGGAGGATATAGGGGGCTCATGATGCTACACAGCAATATGTGACGGACCTACAGGCGAATGTTCTGGGCAAGCAGCTGTTCCTCAGGGAAACGAATAGGCACCAAGAGGAGACCTAGACAAACGAGACAGAATGTCAATAAAAGGGTCCCATAGGTCTTCCAAACCAAGAGTCAAAGACTTGCCAGCAGTCCTTACCACTATCTTTAACTCAATTCTAGGGAGAACCGGCACACATGTGATTAAATTGGATAAGTCTCATTGGGCACTTAAGCCCAAAAGGCTCAATCCCCCCCCCAGAGATGGATGAACATGCGTCTAGCATGAGTTTACACGTAAAAGAACCATAATGAAATCTCCAGATCCCAAAAGGGTGATTGATATGAGGGTCCCAAATCCAAATCTCCAAGAGTTTATCCTGCATTACTATCAGTACAAAAGAAATGTTTAAACTCCCTACTGCAGGACTAAAAACAAAACAACAATAAATATAAATGGGAGCCTATCCCTTCATGCAGACTGCCTCCAGAAAAGCAAAACCTCAACTTAAGGTCCGAATGGCGTACTTACGACACTTCTACTCTAAGTTGGATATTCCCCTCCCTGAATCTGCCGACTGGAACAGGAATCTACCCCTCCCGGCGCCATAGACAGTCCTGGAAGTCACCTAAGAAAACAAGAGCAGCCAACCATCAAAAGAAGCAAGAAGAGTCCTCATCTGAGACTGGGTCCTCAACCGTCTACCTTATCGATTCAGTTGCATCGCTTGAACGACTTGACTGTGGCTTGACAGAATGTATGCCGCTAAGGATGATGCCATTTTCGCATATCCTTTGATATTTCTTTCTTATGGACGACATAGTATGATTGTCCAAATACAAAGCTGAGTCCTACCCAAATTATCATCATGAGACAAAAAAGGTTCTTTGGATCACTTGTTACTCCAACACAAAATTTAAATTATGCAGGAACATACCAGGCGTTTTGCATAAAACATGAGCCTTTCTTTAGCAGCTCCCTTACAAAGCATATTTGCATTTTGTATCGCACGAGGGACTGAGAAGGCCAAGTGAAGACATCCTCATTATCTGTTTTTTCCTCCCCCCCATTTTTTTTTTTCTCCTTCTTTTCCTTTCTCTTCCCTTCCTTGCCTTCCCTTTCCACCAATAATATAAGATAACTATCTGTTATAAAACTTGAATAAAACTTTTGGATCTCGTTCGGACGTTGGTTTCGGACCCACTAGTTGTGTGTGTTTTTGTTACGGGTTTACTTGACACCCCATATAGTAAAAGATACGATGGGTGGGTTTAGATGTTGTGTAGGTCCCAACATAAAAAGAGACTTGATTCAATCACAATTTCTGAGTATTTTCCCAGAACCAGGGTCTTTAACACTGGTTATATTTAACCATTTGGGGGTCACGATCTACTAACCAGAGCAATTGAGCTTGTTTTAGTTGCGCTACCCTATCCCTTATGGTGTATTTGTCGCCTTCCCAAGATTCGAGTGAGCTTGGCCTTTATTCTGTCAGGGGTCGATTTGCCCCTAGCGGGACAATCTCTACCATTTTCTACGCATGGTTAAATTAGCTATTGGCTCAACAAAAAGCCTCAATGCAAAAGGCAAAGACTCCTTCTAGCTGAACTTAAAACTACAATGCTGACAAATTGTTTCTCTCAAGAGACCTCAATTATAACAAATTAGGCAACCATAAATTATTTTAAAGAATTACTATCCGTCTCATATAATGCTTCCAAGAAAGAAAAAAGGAGGAGTTGGCCATAATGACTGCTGCGACCTGTCCGTCCAAATAACCAGCTCCACATTGGACGAGAACCAGGGTCGAAACATTATACAGCCAGGCTCAAACCAAGTTCAACCTCTCACACATGAAAAGTGTATGCCCCCAAACCATCGCAACTGCGGTTTCTGAAACGGGTCCTCCACAAAATACAACGACATGCACTTGTAACTTACTCATGGGCGTGGGGATTTTAATTTGGCCTTCTCTCTGAACACTTAGAATGACTACAGATACCCAACAATCTTGACAAGAGCGACCTTCCCACCTTACTCATTCGGAGGCCAACGCTAACAATGCACCTATCTTTTTGAGATGGAAAAATCACCGAAAGGGGAAGACACCAGTGCCTGATTGGCTAATAAAACCTGTACTCCAGAGACTTAGCCACCACAACTAGCTCCCTATCCAATTTGCAAGTTTACAAATCCATATTAGCAGTAATCATTCCTAAAATTTTCTCCACTCATATATATCTTTAATTAATACTAAACCATACAAGGACCCCATGAAGTAGCTAACTATAGCCAAATGTCCCACACAACACAGATTAAAAATATTACAAAGATCTTGGCGACCTATTGCGGTATGGCTGCCCCGACTGGTGCAGTAAAGAACAGTGGGAACATGAAGGGCGGTCGATCCATAGATGCACTAAATCGAATAGATTTCCTCAGGAACATGTGCATTATCCATGACCCCGAAAAGGCTATATTGACAGGCTGAACTGGATGTACCATTTTTACAACAACTTTGATATGGTTTTATTCATGGCCTTAATTGTTGGAATTCATTAGTAAAGGTACTATACACTACACCCGACAGCCAACCAAAAAACAACATCATAAACGGATTCCACCTATAGATCAAACTGCCAATGGTACTCATGCAGGGTGCCCCTTATCCCCTTTACTGGTTTGTCCTTATGCATGGAGCCACTGGCCCATCTATCCCTCTAACCCAGAATAAAATGATGTTACTATTAATAACTAATAGTAATAAAATAATCATATTCGCTGAAGGAAAACAAAAAATTATACTTAGATCACTTACTTCCCTTACTTCCCCTTACTACCCTACCAACCGGAACCTTCATATCCCTATCTACATTCCATTTCAAGAGATTTCAGGCTGCAAGATTAATACGGCCAAAACCGAAGCCCTCCCTATAAAACTTAGAAACAAAGGCGAATTGGTTTCCCAAAAAAGATTAATTTCCAATATAACGGAAACTCTTTCTAAAAAATATTTAGAAGAAAACCCTTAAATTAAGAATTATTCACCCCCTCTAGGGGACAAAATTTCCCTAAATTTTTCACGGAAATCCAGATCCCTACAAAAGTGGCGAATTTTCCCTTGTCAGGGTTTTTGACGAAATTTCTGCAATAAAAATGACCATTCTTCCCAACTACTATATTTTTCCCCGAAAACACCCCCTTTTACCAGTCCCCTTAAACAGGCCCTTTTTTTAAAAGCTCTCCAGGCCTTTTTAAAATTAAAAAATTCTTTTGGGGCGTAGGGGCGGGACATCGTTTTAAAAAAAATCTGAAATCCGGGCCCAAAAAAGGGAAAGGGGGGGGATTTGGGGAATTCCCAAGACATATTGAAATATTGGGGGGCCCCGCAAAAATACCCCCGAATACCCACATGGTCATCGTTTTTTCGCCTTTTCCCCGGGGGGTTAAAATTTGGAAAAGTTAGGGTTCCAAAAAAACCCTCCTTTATTCTCTCATAGGGAACACTTCCGAAACCACCCCCAAATGGATCCTTTGGGCCCAATGGCATTGCCCGGGGATTTTTGGGGGAAAATTGTGCGAAGAGGTACAATCTCTTTTCCCCCTTTTTCCCGGGCTTGCACCATCAGCTCAACCCCCCCCCCGGGGGGGAAAATTTTTAACGGGCCGGCCCATGAGGTTTGGGTTCAACAAAAAATTTAAACCCGGGCGCAGATCTAGTAAAATTCACACTTCTAAAAGGATCATGTCGTTTGCCCCACTAAAACCCAAAATTTTTATTTTCCCAAATGGGTCGATTCTAATTCATGCAGATTTTTCTTTTTTTAAGCCCCGCCTTGGGCTCTCAAAATGGTGTCCATACCCCCCCATTTTGAGTTGATTTCCCCAAAAACAAGTGGGTGGGACTAGAGGCTTAATCTCGGGATATTTTTTCAATTCTTCCAAACATCCCCAGACAAACCCCAATAAAACAGGATATTTGGGAAATGGGGGGCCCTTTTGGGTTCAGGGGGAAATCAAAAAAGGAGAATGGCGAATAATCTGGCGAGGGCTTTCCCCAACCCCAATCCCTTGCAATCATATGGGAAAAATTTTTCCAATATAAAAATTAATGTTGTGGTATTATCCCCCCTCCTTCCTGCAAAACCTTAACCCACCCTTCCGGAAAACTTGCGGAGATGCCCACTTGGCCCCGGGAATACTTTTTCCATATTTTTTGGGAAGGGTTTCCAGGATCCGGGGCATGGGGATAATGGTAAAAATCTCCCCTTTAAAGTGCCCACGGGGGATAAATTTTTCCCCTTTGGCCCCTGTTTTATTTCCCAAATTTAACAACGACCCCATTAAAAAAAACAGACCATGAAAATAATAAATGCATGTTTCACAGCGGCGCGATTTTGATCCCCCTATTCGGGAAAGAGGCGAGATTCCCCTATTTTGTCAGATTTTGCCAGAGAGTTAAAGATATTAGCCCATTGGAGTATTTAAAGGCCCTTGAACAATCACAAGATCGGGTTTTATGGGGTTTGGTTTAATTTGGGGAAATGTCTACGTGGCTAAAAAAGGGGCCCTAGGGAAAAAAGGGTGGCATATTGTTTTTTGTGTCCGTTTCGATGGCCCATGGCCCCTTTTTTTCCCAGATAACCCCCCATGTTTTCCCCCCTTCCCTTTACTTTTCCTTGTCTTGTGTTTTTAAATTTTTGGTTTTATTTTCCTTCCTCTTGCAAATCAAGAAAGGATTAATGGTTTTCTGGGTTTAACTGCAAAAATCTTTTCTTTACTTTTCCTGTGGGAGCCTTCCCGGCTTTTTTTGCGGATTGTTTATTTTTAAATTTTTGGGAAATGTCATTTGACCCTTTTTTTACAATTGTTGCTCAAAGCCCCTTAATTTTTTTTTCTGGGTTTATAAAAATGCTTTAAAAAAAATACGGGTTTAAAAAAAAAAAATGTGGGTCGATTTAGTTGTAATCACCACCCACGGGAAGATAAAAGTAGTAAGTTAAATGAATTTTTGGCTCTGTGTGCAACGTGCATAAATAAAGGGAGATTACAGAAAAACCCATATGGGGGAAAGACAACACGGGGAAAAGAAAATTGCAGAGGCTTTCCCTAAAACTAGCGTGTTTTGGCAAAGTATAAATTCCCATTAAAACTGAATGTAAAAAAAAGAAGGTTTGAAGAATGCATATGTATAAAGGGTGAGCTGCGCCATTCCAAGAGGGCGGACTTTCAATGTTGGCTTTGCTGTCGTCATCAAATTCCTTTAAAACCGTAAAAGTTGCTAAATTGTGGGGGGGAAAGGGTACAACACTAACACCCCTTTGGGTATTCCCTAAACCTCCTGGCCCTCCTTTATTTTTGGGCCTTCGCCCCCAAGGGCCAAACCCCCCCTTTTTTCCCTTTGGCCTTTTTTAATGAAGCCCAAAAAAACCCATTTCTCTGCACCCAAAAAGCAAAAAAAACCCCCCCCCCTTCCCTTCCTGTGGCCATTTTGGGTATTTCCAAAGCAATCCAAAAAAACCCCGGAAGTTCCGGGTTGAAGTTGAACACCCGGCCATTTTGCTAAAATTTGTAACATTCCACTCCCACCTCCCCCTCCTCAATTCACATTTACTGCTAATGTAAACATTGTTATGCAACTGTGGGTGTGAAAAAGTCTGTGCCAGGACACCTGAAACAACACAACAAACCCCCCAACCGCCCCGGCAAAGCCACTTCCCTTTTGCTCATTTGTTTCCCTAGGACCCCCTCCTCCCTCAAATGGGCCTATTTTGACTTTAAAAGCTAACGGAGAGGAAAAACGGGGAGGGGGGACAAGTTGTAAAAAAAGTAAGGAGGAAAGGACCCACTTCTCCCAACCCAAAATTTAAAAGGAAACCCGGTTTTTTTCCTATTCCCAAAGAACCCCTGCCGCTCTAGGAGAGGACCATTACTCAAAACACCCACTATTTTCCGTGGGGTTACTGCCCCACGGCCCCTATCAAAAAACTCCACGACAAAACTTTCACCGTTGGAAAAAAATACTTGTAACCCAAAGGGGTGAATATCGGACCCTAAATGTGAATCCAAATCACTGACGGTTTGAACGTTCTTTTAACCTAAAATTTTGGGACACAAACACCACTCTTACCTTCTTTTTGGGGGACATTGTATTTAGGATATAGGGCAGTTGTCAACCCAAATGGCCATTTTGCGGCACTTGGGGGCCCATAGGGCCCCAAATTGTTGAACATGGGGGTAGAGAGATACAGCAAGCCGGGGAGGGACTTCCGTTCACGTTCTGGTGGCGTCCCTTTTTCTTGGGGCCCAACTGTACTTGTCACTCGGGCGGGCGTTTAAAAATGGTTTTACATTTCCATGCTTTTGGGGCCCCGGGAATTTAATAACTACCCCATAACAATTGTGTTCATGGCTGAAAAAAACTATACAAAATATTAAAGGGGCCCAAAGCGAAAAATTTCCCAAACGCTGCCAAACCCCTTTTTTCCCCCCGGGCATTTTTGGGCGCCCCCAAACCAATGGCATGTGTACGGGCCAACTCCCGCATTACTTGGGCAAAAGCCAATTCCTCAAGTAACGTGAAATAAGGAAAGGGTACTAACAGAGTACCCAAAAATTCCCCGAAAAACTAAAGGCCCCCCTTTTTACCCCAAACCACAAAAACCCCCCAGGTTTAACTTCACCCTTTACTCGGATTAAAAAACCTCAGTCCGTTGAAAATACACCCCATTCCCCCACCCCCCAAAAACCCAGACTCATTCAGGGACTTACCCCTAGCTTCGGCATCACTACCCCCATCCCTTTCCTCACCCCGGGGGATTCTTTTTCCGGGCCGGTTTTCCCTTCTCATCCCTCACACCAACACAAACCCCCCAGGATAAACCCAATCTACGGCCTTTTACCCCCGAAAAAGTAAATAACCCTACTGACCCAAATGCCCGGGCCCCTGAAAAAACCCCCAAGGGCCCTTTTTACCGGGAAATCAGTCGGATACAAAAAGACATTTTTTGCCTTTTTGGGAAAAGGGATCTATACCTTTTCCCGCAAAAAGGGCGGGGGAATTATTTTTGGCCTATAAACAAATCAGCCCTACAAGAAGCCCACTGTTGGGGACATCCATACTTACTAATCGGGGGAAATTTTCTGCCGTCGTCATCATTCTTGGGCAATGGAATGTTTTGGATGAGTCCTCAGTCAAAAACTTAAATTTTCTACTCAAAAGACCTTTGAAACCCCGTGGAGAATTTTTATCACCGAATGTCTGCCTTTTTTCCGGGACCATGGTTTTGGACATAAACACAAAAGCTAAACAAAATCCTCTTTTAAAACGGCATTTTTTATAGGTTTACTTAAACCCTTTGGGACTTTAAAAATAATCGGCAAAATTATGCAGAGTTATCCGGAAGTAAAACTTCTCTCCTTTGCTAAGGCACAGTGTTTTTTGGGAGGGGCTCGGGAAACTAATTCACCCCAAACGGGTTAAAAAAGGGTTTTCTAATGTGCCCCTTTTTTCCCAAAGAGCTCCACAGGATTTCTTTACTCACCCAGACACCTACTCTAAAATAAACCCAAATGAAAAGTTTTCCCGGGGTATAACCTACAGACTCCTATCGGTTTAAGGGTTTCCGCCCTTTTCCCAGAGCGAAAACCCCCTTTGCGGAAAAGGGGTGAACAAGAAAACTTTTTTTTTCCCGGCAACTGACCCGGGGGAAACATATCATGAGGCCCGTGCCCGCAAAAGCTCGGACGAAAAAAAGGGATTTTTTCTTGCAAACCCAATTTGGACAGAAACCCAAAAACCGAAATTTACCCTTAAGCATATAACCCAATTTTTCCAAACCCCCAGTATCAATTTTTCTGGTTTTCAACCGTCAAGATTCAACCAACAAACAAAGCAAAAGTAAATGGGGGGGCGGGGGTGCCGTCCCCCCCCCCCCCCCCGGCCCCGGCCCGGGCCCCCGCTGCCCGGGCCCCGGGGCCCCGGCTAAATTTTACCTCCCCCCTCCTTGAAAAGCTGCCCCTTTTTTTCCCCCGGCCCTTGCCGCGAGCTTACCCCTCCCTTAGGGCCCCTTGCGCGAGGCCCTGGTCGGGTTTTTAAAGGGCCAGTGCACCGGAAATTTTTGGTAAAATTTCCCCGGGCCCGCTGGTCCTAATAAGGTTTTCCCCCCCTCCCACTCTCTCCCCAATTGTTGGTGTGCGTACCTTTTTCTTGAGAGTGTTTTGGAGTTCTGTTCCCTTACCCGCGTACCAGTCCTTTCCCCTTACTTTTCCCCCTGCCCTTCCCTGTTTGCCACCTCCCTGACCGTCTGCCTGCTCGGGACCACAAAACCTCTGCCGCCCGCCTGACCTCCTCCCCTGTCCCCTGGACTACGCTTCTGGATTAGGGGCCCTGAAACCACGCTTCCCCCCGGCCGCCCCCCCAGACAAGGCCCACTTTAACCCGACCTGGTACCCTCCCCCCGGGCAGCAAGTCCACCCCCGCTTTGCGGTGGGCCGGGTTTAAATACGGGGGCTCCCTTGGGATCTCCGTTTAAAACCTTTCATCGCTTCCCGGTGGCCCGCAAACCCAAACCGAACCCTTACACCCAGACCTCAGCCCTACAATAAAAATCCTTTCTTTGGCCCTAAAATTTAAACAATCTTAACCATAGCCCCATACCAAAAAAGATATCCTCAGATGCGTCTTACCACCTTTTCCAACTCAAGACACCTCCTATCGTCCCCATCCATAGGAAATTTCCCGGGAACCTATGTCTACCGTTTTCCCTCAATTTCTTCAGAGAACACCACTGTTTTGTCTTTTTGGGAACCCTTTTTTTTTTTTTTTTTGACCCCCCAATCTTCCCAAATTTTTTTGGGCCCCCAACTTCCCTTTCCCTTTTAGACCCGCGGGGCAGCCAGTTTGGTTTTTTGAAAACTTCTGACAAAATTCCCAAACCCCGGGCCCTCATCTTTTTCCCCGCTAAATTTCAGCGTTTTAATGGATGGAAAGAAAACCCAAACCCCGGGCTCTTTTTAACCTTCCCTGGGCCAATTGGCCCTCATGGACTCCTGTCTAGACTACTTTTTCTCCCCCTACTTTCCCAATAATCCCGCTGGGAAACTGATCTTCTGAAAAAAGATTTTAATGCTTTCTGTCGAATATGATTTTTTCTGGAATGTGTTTGGACACAATACTCCCCAAATTTTACATGAAGCTCTACCAACTGTTCCTGGGACTTACATGTTTTATCCCCATCAAACAATTTTCCCCCTGAAATTTTGACACAAGTACCTCCTGAAGTTTGGTCTAAAGGTTTCCCGATGAGTCGGCATCCTTCCGTCTAATGTACAGTCTCCCTTTAAAGAGGGTGCAAACCCCCCCTCGCTTTCCTGAAAATCCCTTTAAGAAAGACAAAAAAAACAATTTTCCCGGGTCACAAATCAGAAAAATTCCTGGATAAGGGGGTTTCTCATCCACTGCATTTTTCCTGCAAATTTCAAAATCGGGTTTTCCCCCGTTCACAAAGGGAAAAATTTTCCCTGGTTTAACCTCCCAAAAATACCGTTTTGGTTTAGGACTCAAACCCCCGTCCTTGCGGGCACGGGTTATGAGAACCCTGTGGCCCCAAAGGGTATGTTCCCTTTTCAGCCCAAATTACCTTCTTCAGCTGACCCCCCTTCAAGTCTAGGTTTCTGCAATGTTTCTTCAGTGGTTCCCCCCCACAAAGGCTGCAATACCCCCTTTGCTTTCACTTATTGTGGTACTAAACCCACCTGTACAAGGGGGGTTTTTCAAAGGGGCACAGAACTCACCTAAAACCCGTTTTACTCAACCCCGGAAGGGGTGTATGAAAAATTTTCTTGTGTGCACCTGTTTTTTAACTTTTCAAACAAGCTCTGAGTTTTTCAACATTTTGGGATCCCCTTCCCAAAAACAGTCTTTACCAGTCCCAAACCCAATGGGGTTCTAAAAAAGTTGAAATTTCCCCGGACATTGCATATTCCCCAAAGGGACCAAAAAAACCTTTCCCGATGATGGGAAAAAGCTGTGATGGTCATTTCTTCACGACCTATCTAAAACAACTTCAAGTTTTTTGGCCTCTCACTTAAGGGGTCAAGGGGTACCCCAAAGCCCCCGTCTTTAAAATTTTTTTTGATTCCCTTTCAAGGGGGCTTTATTTACACCCAAAGAACTTTCCCTTGAGGCAAAAAGAGTGTTTTCAAAACCCCCGGGAAAAAAATTATCCTACAAGCTCCTCTCGGGGAAACCCGGGTACTCAAAAACCTTTCAACCCCCCTTCCCATTTTGAAGACTATGGCCCCACTTCCCAAGTCTTGACACAAAAAAAAATGGAGGAGCGAAAGAGACCTCTTGGTTTCAAATTCCCCTTTCAAGGTTTGATCCTGTTGCCCCGGGTTTGCCCCCCTTGCCTCAGAGCTGTATTTGCTGCACAAGTTTTTTCTTGAAAAAAAACCAAAAAAATCATTTTTAAAGGGCCCTCCGTCAATTTTTTGGCCCCCTCATGATCTACAAGGGAAACCTGAAAAGTCGCAGCAACCTCATCTCAGTAAAAAGGCCAACTTTCCCTATACAATTTCCCATTACTGATGCTGAAGAATTTTAAATTTGAAGAGATGACTGTACTACTCTCAACCCCGCCATTCCCGCTTCCTCTCTCAAGGGGAAAATGAAGATCAGTCTACCACTGTGAAGACCAAAACGCCGCGGGGGAAACCCCTTCATGATGTCTTTTAAAAAAATGGAGGGGGTGAAACCTCCCATCTTTCCCACTGTCTCCTTTCATCCAAGTTGGAGAAACCCCGACTATTTCTTCTCCCCCAGATGGATCCCGATATGCGGATGTAAGGACGATTTCCATTTCAGGGTTTCTGTGGTTACCTTGCAAGAAACCCGGGAAAGGGTGCCTCTTTACCCTTCCCAGGGAAAACCCGCCCCCCGAAGGTGAACTTCCCGGGCTGTAAAAGGGAAACCCAGTAAGCTCGCCGAAGGGGAAAGGGCCCTGAACATTATACCAAATCCCGTCTTTTGTAAGGAAATAGCCTATGATTTTTGGCCCGGGAAATGGGGCCCCGCCCAGGTTTCCCAAAAGCTATGGAACCCCCCATCAAGAATTTAAAGCCATTCAGACTTGATCACTCTCCAATTGCCACCCCAAAATGGCCCTTTTGAAGACTAAAGCCCATGGAAAAAATAGGAAGTGGAAGTAGAAGGACCCAAAAGACGTTGGCCCGCTTTTGGCCCCCGGGTCTCTTCCCAGAGAATTTGAGAGGAAGCGGAGTGGCTGTTTGTGCTGCCCGAGCAAAAAAAAAAGGGGGAAAAAAGAAGGGAAAGGGGGCCAAAAAAAGGGGGAGGAAAAAAGAAGGGGAATGTGAGGGAAGGGAAGAAAGATAAAGGGAGGGAAGGGAAAAAAAATGTGAGAAAAAAAATTTTAAAGAAAAAAGGTGAGAAGAAAGAAGGGAAAAAAGAAGGTGAGAAGAAGAAAAAAGAAGGGGAAAAAATAGGGGGAACAAGAAGAGAAGAAACCAAGGAAAAAGAGCATTGGAAACCTTTTTGTCAAACTTTTTTCACAACTCGAATAAGCCCAAAAAGGGAAAGGGGAAAAATTGGGGAATTGGGAAGCAGAAACACCAAGATTTGGTTTTTAGAGGAAAAGGGCAATAGAATTTTTTTTACCAAGGGCATTATATCCGCCCGTAGTACCATGGGTTCATGATACTACCCAAGAAAAAACAAACCCCCATGTTTCTTCAATCAAAAAGGTTTTTACCTAGCCCCCCGGGAAACTTTATTTTCCCGGGAAAAAAAAAATATGCTATAAATTGTAAAAAATTTCAATACCTTTTTAACCCCGGAGGACTGATGCCCCAAAACCCAAAGGGGCATTTGGTAAAAACTATTTCCTTCCCCAAAAATCCCGATTTAACACAAAGAATTACCCCAAAAGGTTTGGGAAAATACCCCAAAAATTTCCCGATGTGGTGGATGTGTTCAAGGGGGGCCTGAAGCCTACCCAAATTACGAAAATGACTGCCCGGGAAACCCCCCGTGAAGAAACAAATTTAAATGAATTGATATGCAGATTTTTTTGGGGTCCCTGAGGTTTTTTAAAAAGCCAAGGGGCCTACCTTCACTGCAAAGTAACCAGAGGGCATTGGGAAAATAGTAGGAGCTGCCCGACCCCCGCACACCCCTCCTACCCCAATTCACAGGGAAAAAGGGGGAAAAAAATAACGCCTCCTGGTAAGGGAAAAAATTAAAACTACAAAAAAAAAAATCTTTCCTTGGGGCCCGGGGGGGGGATACCTCCAACCCTTGCACTCTATTTTTGTCATAAAATACCCCCGGGCAGCCCCACTGGTCCAATCCTTATGAGATTTAATTTTCAGCCCCCCAATTAGGGGGGTTTTCAGTATTGAGTGCAGGAATGATAGCCCTTTTAAAAAATGTTATAAATTGTGTAATTAATTTAAACTAATCCATGCCATAGTGTTCTCCTCCATTCCAGATCCAGACTCTTAACAAACCGCAACCTGGTGACTTTGTGTGGGGGCGAAACACATCAAGATTTCTTGGAGCCCCCGATTTGACCATACCAATACCCTTTTGTCCCCAACCTCAATGAAACTTGAAGGAAGACCCCCCTTTGGGGGCATTTTTTACCCGCAAAAATGGGCTGCAACCCAAAAAGTCATTTTGAACCCCTTTTTCCCCTTTTCCCTTCATATGTTTGTCTAGTGTAAAAATCAAAAAGGCCAAACCCAAGGGGGGGGGGCGGGGGGGTTGCCATGATTTCAAAGCTAGGGGTCAGGTCAAAGCAGGGTTTGAATCACTTACACCCCAGATAACAATCAACAAAAGTAAAGGAGGGGGAAATTGGATCTTTTTATAATCAAACAGAGGTTTAAAAAATTAAAACCCGAGTTGCCTTACAAGGGATACTTTAACAATTTTGGCCCCTCCATCCCTGACTTTCCCGAATTTAAAATTTAAGGTTATGAATTGTAAAAAAAATCCCATAGATTTCCCCCTGCCGGGGGGCTGCCCCCTGAGGTGGCACCTGGCGGGCGTTTGTCAACAGTCATCCTTTCCATCAAAGGCTCTGCGAAGAGGCCACGGGGCCTTTGGGTTTCACCCCCTTTGGGGCAAGCCTTCATGGTTTTAGTGGGTTCAACACCCTCTCCATGTTCCCCCCACTGTCTAAGGAGAGTGACCTTTACCCATTCTTTTTTAGTTTTTGGGAAAAGCTCAATCACCATTCACGCTCTAGAGGGGGCGGGAGAACAAAAATTTTTTATGTTTTTTTGGGGGGACTGTCCCGTTGGGGAATTTAAGAGAAAAACATCAAAAGTCTGTTTTCAAACTTACATTTTTATTAAGCTCATCAGATAGTTTGTTAAAACGCTTTTACTTCATAATCCTTTTCGAAGTTTTCAGGAAAATCTTTTTACACGCTTTTCCCTTTAAAACAGATGCAGTGGGCCCGGGTTTTCCCAAAAGCAACGATTCAAGGGCCCTTCCCCCTCCCCCCAGATTAAACCCGAGGAGAGTTTTTGGGAAATGTGCTTATCAGTAATGCTTTTATACGTACATGCAAATTTTTAACTTTTCCCCTTGCGACCACCCCAAATTTAACCCCCCTGTAGTGATGAAATCATGTGATTATCAAAGTTTTATTGGAAAAGTAAATTTTTTTTTTTGATTAAAAACGATTTTTTTCCCCCCCCAAAGGAAGGAGTGGGGTCGTAATTTTTCGAGCTCCCGGGTGTCGAAGTTTTAATAATAATATAATTCGGAGGAGGCATTTTAATTTGGGTAAAGGAGTGGGAAAAAAAATAATTTCCCCCACCTTTTTTTTAATATCCCGACATGAGAAAATTTTTTCTTGAAAGAGAGTGGGAAAATAGGGTGCACCAAAAGTTGGGGAAAATTTTGGGGCCGCCATTTTTTTTTTTGAAAACTTCCCGTTTTTATAAGAAATAAAAAATAGAAGGAAATAAGGGTTAAGGGTAGTTTTTGCTCTAAAACTCTTTATTTCCCCAAAGGTGAAAGGGAAAAAAGGGTTTCAATTTAAGGCACTGGGGTCTTTAAGAATTCAAATGCTAGGATCCCTCTTACAATTGTTTAAAAAGTGCAAGAATTTTTTTTTGGTTAAACCCTTTCCCCTTTCATAATTATGTTAAACTTTTATGAAATTTTTTTTTTTTCATACTTTAAATAAAAGCCCCCCCCCCCCCTTTTTTTTGTAGATCTTTGTTCTTCCTTTAATGTTTTATTTGATTACCCAATATAAAGTTTTTAAATGAATGGGTATTTAATAAAAATTTAAGGTTTAGGGCATTTCCTTGGTTTTTTTTTTTTACTCTTCCCACATTCTGACAAGAATATTGGGTTCCCCCTCCTGTGTGAAAATTTTTCATGTCCCAACCCAAAAATGGATTATGTTAAAGCTTTTTCCCCCCATTTTGAGCAAGGAAAATGGTTTTTCTCCTGTGTGAATTCTCTCATGTCTAAAAAAGATGGGATTTTTTTTTTAAGCTTTTCCCCATTCTGCACATGTAATGGCTCCTCTTCTGTGTGAATTCTCCCCTTTTGTAAAAAAGTTGGGATTTAGTATTGAAGTGTTTCCCACATTCTGGGAAAAAGGATATGGGTTCACTCCCGTGTGAAAATTTTCCCCAAGTGTAACCCAAAGGTGGGGGTTTTTTGTTTGAAGCTTTTCCCACATTCCGCACATGTATATGGCTTCATACCTGTGTGAATCCTATCATGTGTAACAAGATGGGATTTATGTTTAAAGCTTTTCCCACATACTGAGCAAGAATATGGCTTCTCATCTGTATGAATTTTCTCATGTAAATTGAGATCCGATTTAGTTCTAAAACATTTCCCACATTCTGAACATGAATATGGCTTCTCTCCTGTGTGATTTCTCTCTTGTATTGTGAATTCTGATTTATTTCTAAAATCTTTCCCACATTCTGAGCAAACATTTGGCTTCTCTCCTGTGTGAATTATCTTATGCATAACAAGCTTTTCTTTACTTTTAAAGCTTTTCCCACATTCTGAACATGAATATGGTTTCACTTCTGTGTGAATTCTCTCATGTCTAACAAGTTGGGATTTAGTATTGAAGTGTTTTCCACATTCTGCACAAGGATATGGCTTCACTCCTGTGTGAACTCTCTCATGTCTAACGAGGTGTGAATTACTATTAAAGCATTTCCCACATTTTGCACACGGATATGGCTTCTCTCCTGTGTGAATTCTCTCATGTTTTACAAGGTCTGATTTATATTTAAAGCACTCTCCACATTCTACACAGGAATGTTTCCTTCCTGTGTGAGTACTGCTGTGTGTAGATAGAGCTGAGCTTTTTTTAAACTGTTTACCACTTTGCATGCTTTCACCCGTTTTCCAGCCTTTACTTTGGGTAACAATCTGTGACTGGTCAGCAGAAGGTTCGTCATGATTAGGAGCATTAGAAGATAGATCTGTTCTCTGAAGTCCTGCATGTACATAAATAGTAATTAGGTTTTCTCCTGAAGAGCGCTGCTTGATCTTTCCATCTTCTACTTTATCACTCAGAGATAACAAGTCTTCTCTAGAATTCGTTGTGGAATTTTCTGATAAGATTAACAACAGATTTCATGATTTTTTGTTGTAAAACACAAAGTAATCAAATTTACATTCTACATTCTTATCAGGATGCCACACGGCTTATTCAGGATACCTGGCACTGCCGTCTTTTGAGCCAATAGAAGTATTAGGCTCAAAGGAAATAAAAAGGAAGAACTTTTACTTGTCCTTCCTGCAAGATCCACTACTGGCTCAAAAAACTCCAAATGCATATTTAAAAAAAAAAAAAACCTTTTTGAAGCCTCCACGGTGGAGAAACACACATGCTCTTCTTGTGCCAGAAATAAATCAATCAAAGAAAAGGAATATATAGGGATGTTCAAACAGTGTATTTTTGGGCGCACTTCGGAGTTTAACTGTGCCCAAGTATGACCCGCAAATTAAAGGAAA